>JAXQQM020069632.1:0-23302 GCA_034641835.2 Pinus albicaulis | reverse complement strand
AAGGGGTTACGCCTATCGGCGTAATTACAGCAAATACTAATCATGTTCATGGACAAATAAAATTACAGAAAATACTAGTAAAATACTAACCATCTATTTACGGGAGCCTATTATGACAAATATCCAACTTCTACACCCATGAACAAGTAGTATCAATGCATGAACACAAATAAAGATGCATGACAGCTAACATACGGCTCAGTCTGAAGACATGTTTCAGAGATGAGGCGATTTACCAGTGAACAGTGAACAGGTTGTCATCGTTGGAGTGTTCATGATCCCAGTGGATTATAACATATGGCAACCTTTACTCTTATAAAATTTGAAAATAAGGGATAGTATTACATTTTGATTTTATCAAATATAAAGAACAATGTAAAGAGACCAATGAAAAGAAGTGTACCTTTCCCATACCTTTTCTGAAGTCACAGCCATTATTATATAACATAAGTTGCAGACCAGAATCTCTTTATGGATATATATGATAAAATATATATCTATTGGTGTTTTATAATATATAATGCGCTGCAGACCAAAATCTCTTTATGGAGATATGATAAAATATATATCTATTGGTGTTTTATAATATATAAGGATTGTGCATGATGAAAACCAATGATAATATATATATATATCTGTTGGTGTTTTATAATATATAATGATTGTGCATGATGAAAATCAATATCACAAGCTTGGTTTGAAGCTGAGACATCTGTGTATATAGAAAATCTATCCATACTTCTACTTAACAGTTTGCATGCACACTTCTGTATTTTTGCTCCATAATATAATATCATATGTATGGAAAAGTATCCGCCACTCATGTATTATGAAACTAAATAAAATGTATTTTTGGGAGATGCATCCACCACTTTTGTAAAGATGTACAAATTATTATGAAACAAAAATTTACCCAGCCCATCACCACATATGTAAGGATCCTGAGTAAGAGAAATTACTTTTTTTATATAGATAGACCATGCCAATTTTCCATTATACACATAACTGTCAACAAAACAACCACCACAATTGAATTTCAGACAACTAACAGCTCCATGTAATGCAGACTGCATATTCCTCAATATTAAGAAGCCCCACCACCTGATATTCTTCATCAAACCAATCAATGATACCTTTTATTCCAAAACAATACATCCCAACTACTAATTAAAAAAAACAACCAGTCCTCAGGCTTGCATATGTATTCACAGAATTCCTTTTGCCATCAAATCCATACTGAATTCTGCTGTGAATACTGAGTTAAATTTTTGGGCTTGCTCAATTCCTTGATGGGATTTCGAACAGAAGCAAAAACCAAAGAAATAAAAGATCATAATGGTCAAACTTGATGACCATGCCCAATAACTTCAATTGTGTTTTCTATAGAGTTGCAAAGTTCGGCGGAGATAGGCCTATTTGAGGAGACCTGCAACCTATAACTTAAGATGGATTAAAACATTTATCAAAGAGTGAATCCCAGGCCTTATTTAGGCTATCAAATTTTCATAGCTTCTGCTAAACATGGGCCGAACTCCATGTTGCGATATGATGGGTGTTAGAAAAGGGCCATGGAGTTTGGAAGAGGATATAAAAATCATTGATTATATTCATAAAAGTGTCCTCTACTGAAGCAAGCAGGTTAGAACTCTCCATATTCTTATAGGTATTTGATGAATATTAGGGCTTTTGAAATTTGATATACAGAGAAGCCTTATATTAATGTGTCAGTTTTCTGTGTGCAGGAGTTATGCGGTGTGGTAAGAGTTGAATGCATGTAGATCCCAGTCTGGAGAGCCATAATTTTTGCCAGTTGTCGTTGTGGGCCCACTAAAGAAGCTCAGGAAATGAGCAAGCAAGAGGGTGGGTGTTATCGCTCTATGAAAGGAAGGTTTGCTACCGATACATATGTTATCAGGTGCTTACCATGTGGCCTCAAAGATTCATTTATTGAGGCCGAGAGTGTATCATTACTTCGCCATGGGGAAAACTTAGGAGACGAGAGGGAAGTGAAGGTTACTGCACATAACCCTGCAGACAAAGAAGTAGCCTGTGAGAAGAACGAAATCAAACAAACTGAAGCTGAGATGAGACACTGAGAATCGAAATCTCTGAGTGTGTAGCTTGGACGACTCTATAGCAGTCAACAAGGTCAGGCATATGACCATCCAAACAAACCTCGCTCCAAATTATGAATGTGAAAACATAGTTTGGTTAGCAAAAGCCTTGATTCTGGATAGATTCAGTTGTCTACCGTGTATATCAAATAGTAGAGCAACCATCAAACCTGATATTTTTATACTACACCGTTTCAACTTTAGGAATAAACTCTTATGAAAAAAGCTTACAGCAAAGGCAATATAATGCTACAGGTACGCACTATTACAAGGATACATTCTTATAGCCAAAGGGTTCATCAAAAACCAATATAATGCTACAAGCACAGACTAGTACGTTTCAAATTCGAAGTGGATCACACTGGGGCTATTGAAATTTAATCTTGGTAAATGTCATAGTAGTAATAGAGCGCCCCAGATGGGTTCTTGATCGTTGCCATCCTGCAGGCATTAGAGGCACAAACAGATGACCGTTATAGTCTATGAGGGTAACAAATCTAGTATCTAGGCTATTGGATGGAATATCGAGCTTCTGAGCATTGTGTACCCAGTAAGTATTTTCCTACTGAATATGCACATAAATTATGTTTCAGGGAATAATAATTAGTATAACAACATTTTAAATGTTTCAGGAAATAGAAAGCCTCTCAGGGAATAGAAAGGCTTCAAAGCCTCTTACCTCAGATGAAGTTGCGAAACAGATGAAGTTACGAAAAAGCCAGACACTCCTCAGGTGTCAACCACCAGCTTGTTGAGTGAAGGGTAAAGCATTGGTAATGGTAAGAAGCACCAGTTTTATAGTAAGCAGCATACCCAGTAGCAGGGGCAGAATAATAGCCGATCAAAGCTAGGGTGAACAATTTGGAATCCACCATGAGCTAGGAGAACCAGAAGCCGCCATGAGTGGTGAAACAACCTTCCTCAATGCTGCAGATTGATGTACCCTCCTCGTTGCAGATAGATGTATGCTCCTCGCTGCATGGGCAGAGGAGTGAGTGATCTAAGGGTTTAGAGGTAAGACATATGCAGATAGATGTACCCTCCTCGCTGCATGGGCAGAGGAGTGAGTGAGCTAAGGGTTCAGAGGTAAGACGGGTGAGGGTTTGGAGGTAAGACATCTACAGATAGATGTACCCTCCTCGCTGCATGGGTAGAGGAGTGAGTGAGTTGAGGGTTCACAAGTAAGACAGGTGAGGGTTCGGAGGTTAGACAAGTGGAACATGCAGATATAGCCTTGGCTTTTAAACATTGCCGAGCTCTGTGTAAATCTTCCACAACATAAAATGCTTGCTAACTAATGTTAGCATTAGTCAATAGAAACTAAAAACCTTTGAATCAATTCACACTTACCTTAATTTTTCATAGCTCTGGGCTCGATATGAGGCCAAATAAGACCTCCAAATTGCTAATTGGCTATTACATGAACTTTAAATGAATATCACTGGTATATTGAAAAGTAGTTTTTAAACAAAATACTAAATTTTATAATAAATTGAATTTTTCCATTTCGTTCTCATCCACTAACTAATGCAAGACCAAAAAATGATTACTATAGTCCCTACCATGCCACAGGTGGCAGGGACTAATAAATAAGTACTCTTCATACTGGTCTTCATATTTATCATTTTTAAATTGCATCCCCTTCGATATATGAGAAATAAATGGTAGAACATCAACAAACATAGTTAAAAACATCGACTCTAGAATTTATCTGGAAAAACCATACATTCATTATCTATAAGTTATGGAGAACAACAAATATTTCCGAGCATGAGGGAGGCTATTAAGTACCTGACCATTAAATTTCAAGTCCAAAGTAGTTTCTGAAAATGAGAGAATGTTTCCATTCACCACAGTAAGCTAGAGTTTTACGAGCTCTGCAAGGAAATTCCATCCTTCCAGTTCATGGTTCGAATATTGGATATGGCGCTTATCCACGTTGATGGTAACTTGAATAGCCTCACATGGAGAACAGGAAGAGCACTTGTTACCAAAGGTACGGGCAGGTAGGGGCCTAGTTTCAAGGGTATCGATTGTGGTCACATGGATCCAAAGCGATTGAAATGTAAAAAACAAAATTATTTGATTCTAATGGGTCTAATGGATCCAATCCATTTAAGAGGCCGTGAAATGAATTATATTAAAATTTAATTTATTATTATTTGGTTTGAGATGAAGAATTGTTCAAATACTTTCCATATATCTATTAGATTCTGTATATATCTATTCTCTTTAATTCTCAAATATTGTCTATTCATTTTATTAAAAAAAATAATCAAAATTTTTTAAGCTCACATCCACAAATGTAAATAGCTATCTCTATCGAACTTAATTACTGTTATATTTTATTTGATTGAGAAAATGGTCATCATGTTTATTTGTATGCAGTTTTAACTAATGTATGTTTATTTGATATTAAAAATAGTAAAAATAAAAAAATAAGATGAATGCATTTTTAAATTGGCAGCATGCTAGTTTCATATTCAAGGACATGAGTTTGACTTTGGCCATTACTACAATAATCTCTAGATGTCTAGGTTGAACCTAGAACCTTTTGCACTTCATTTTCATGACTATTGCCAATTTAACTACCCATAACATATTAACCATCTATTTAAAAATTCATTACCATAAAAAAAATTTTTAATATATATATATATATATATATATATATATATATATATATATATATATATATGTACATATATATATATATATATATATATATATAAATAAGCTAATTTTTAATTTTACATTAGTTAAACCTTAATTATAAGAGTAAAACTTTAAAATAAATTTCTAACTAATTCTTAGTATTTTGTTAAGTTCTAAATGTATTTCAGTTCATATCCAAATGCTAATAACAGACAACAAGAAGCTAAGAGGGTTAGATCCATTGGTTGAGTTCTCATTTCTAAAAAGCACCTCACTAACGGGGTCAATTCCCTTTGATGCCCTCGAGTTTAGGCTCTACTAACAAGCTAATGGGAGGTCACGGGGTCAATTCCCTTCGATGCCCTTGAGGTTAGGCTCTACTAATATGCTGACGGGAAGTGATCCCCAAACTGAAAAATAAAATATTTAAGTTTTTGGACATAAGCATGTTACATGTCATTGGATTCCTATTTCTTTTTCACACACTTCTTTTTACTCACACAATTATAAAAATAAATTTCAATTCAATACCATGTGTTATGAATACCATGGGTGTGAACTACTTTGACTATGATTTTGTCTCACACCTAAGAGTGAGGAGATGGGTGAGGATGCGAGGGGGGCAGGGAGAGGGGTGAGTGGGTGGGGAAGGGAGGTGAGTGGGTGGGGAAGGCCGAGTGACCGTGAGCGGGTGAGGGGATGGGTGAGGAAGGGGTGAGCGGGTAGAGGGAGGGTGGGCTGTGAGGGAGAGGGGTGGGAAGTAGGTCGAGTGCAGTGAGGGGTGGGCGGCAGGGGTAGGTGGGAGGTCAAGTGGTGTGAGGGGTGGGCAGTGGTGGGCAGGAGTTCAAGTGGTGTGAGGCTTGGGCAGGGGTGGACGGGAGGCCGAGTGGCGAGAGGGGTGGGCGAGAGGGAGGGCGAGAGGCCAAGTGGTGTGAGGGGTGGGCAAGAGGGAGAGGCGTGAGGTCGAGTTCTGTGCGGGAGTGAGCGAATGGGAGGGTGAGCATGTGAGGGCAGGGAGACGGGAGGGGATGGGGACAGCCGAGGAGATGCGAGGGAGGTAGAGTGTGTGAGGGTATGAGGAACTGTAAAAAAAATATTTGCAGAATAAGATTAAATGTGTAGAGCTGAAATGAGGCAGAATTTTTCAAAAAAAAAATGCAAAATTATTCTAGAATTGTAGAATGCCAGGAGTAGTGAAAAATGAATGCTAGGAGAAGTAAAAAAACTGAATGCACAATGACAGTCTACAGAAAATGCAGAACATGATGGAGTTACACCAAAGGCAAGAATGCCAAAAGTGTGACTAGCTCTGATACCATATCAAACCAGGAGGTAACTCCGCAAAATTGAATATGAATTAGATGGAGATTGTGTGTGTACTTATACATGGAGGTGAGGCTATTGGGATTCACTTCCCAATGTCTCTTGCCCTTCCTTACTAAATTATAATAATATACAATCTCACCCAATCCCTTAGGATTAGGTGTCAACAGAAACCAAGGAGAAGCTTCAGTGAATATTTTTAACATTTTTTTCTCTTCTCACTACTAACTGTTTCCCAAGATGTCTTTCATCATTTTTAAATTAATCAATCCAAGGTTCTACAAATCTCTTGCTTATCCCATGGAAAAGTCTTGATTAACATGTCAAATGGATTTACTGCGGTGTTTATTTTCACCAATTCTAGAAGCTCGTCATCTAACACATGATTAATCCAACATCAATGTTATTTGCCTTAGAGTGATATGATCGGTTTTTTTTATAAATGAATGACGCTATGAATATCACACATATTTGTTTTTATTTATTCCCAACTCTCTTAAAATTCATTACATCTACAACATCTCGTTGTAAGCTTTTGTGGCAGCCATGTATTTAGCCTTTGTTGTGGAGAGGGATACTACTTTCTACACTCTAGACACCCAAGATACCGATGCACCTGCAAAAGTGTACAAATAACCAGTAGTGCACTTTCTAGTATCCACGTCTTCGACAATATTTTCATATATATAACCTTTAAGAATAAAATTGTTATTACCAAAGCATAAACAATAACTACTAGTACCTTTAAGGTTCCTCAAAATACCCTTTTCTTCTTGCCAATGTTTTTTTCTATATTTGCAAGGAACTGGCTTAGTACTCACAATGAATGTGCAATATAGGGATGAGTACATACCATGGTATGCATTAAGCTACCAATTGCTGAAGAATATGGGATTTTACTAATTTTATCCTTCTTCTTGTCATAATAAGGGCACAACTTAGCACTAAGTTTGAAGTATAATCCTCATGCCCAATATTGGCCACTTTAATTCTTGAGTAAATTGTCATCCTGACAAAACCAATCCCTACTAAAATATGACTCTAAAGATGAAATCACTTATTAATGAGAGAGGAAAAAGAAAGCAATGCACAACCAACCGTTCAAAACCCACGAACATATTCCACTTCCCCATTTAAATTTGACAAAAAATCTCGATTAACACATTTAAAATGAAGATTAATATTCATAAATGAGAATATTAATAGTATAATCATTACTGAATTCTAATATAAAATTAAAAACTTATAAAATTATGTTGGTTTTTCATTTAATAGTTGTAGTAATTAATATATCGCAAGTGGTTAAGTCTTCAAACTTGATTTCATTATGAATCTTTGATTTAGTTGGCCATAATGTGTGATCGAATGGTTAATTTTAATGGTGAGCCTCCAAAAACCTATCTCATCCTAAACGATGTTGAAAACTTAAAAATAGAAGGATAAAATCAATTGTACAAACTCTTTCGCCACTAAGAAAACTTTTACAAGTGATTTATCATCAATAACATGGAAGCCACCCACATTGACAGTGAATTAGAAGATATTTTATGATACCTACATCCAATATTTAGAGATATAACCTCCAGTTCAATTTCATAGCGATGATATTATAAATAATTAAATCCTTATGACTCTTCATGATCGTATGCATTCTCTCCTTCTTAATGTCAAATTGATACTTAATCAATACATCCTCTTCATATTGGTCTTCATATTTATCATTTTTAAATCACACTAGCACATTTGGCCCAATTTTCGATGGAAAAAATGTTGCTCTTACGACACATAGGGGTACCAAGAGCAACACTTTGAGGTGGGGAAAAACATCGTTTCTTTTCATGTCGCAATTCCGACACTTCTAATAAATGTCAGTAGAGAGACACTAATTCCGATGTTTTTTTGGTAATGTCGCAATTCCGACGTTTCCAAGTTTTCATCGCTCTTCCGATGTTTCCAACTTGTTGTCACTCTTCTGATGTTTCCAAGTTGTTGTCGCTCTTACGATGTTTCCAATTCATTGTCGCTCTTCCGAAGTTTCCAAGATTTCGTCGCTCTTTTGGCGTTTCCAAGTTGTCATCACACTTCCAATGTTTCCATGTTTTCGTCTGATGCAGGAGCATCAAGGCCAATTTTCATTTTTAATTATGTAATAAAGGAGGGTGTGAAATTTTAATTGTTTTATTAATTAATTTGTTATTTTTAAATAAAATAGGAGTTAAATTATAAAAGTGAGGATTTTGTAAATATTCTTTTATTAATTAAAAGGATATGAGAGAAATTAAAATTAGGTAGCAAAATTAGGGAGTAGGAATTATATGTACGGGACTTTGTTGAGTCCACACCTAAAATGAATTTAAATTAGATTTAGTTGAGGATTAGGTGGAGATATTTTTGGAATGAAATAAATTCACTATTTATGTATAAATATGAGTGGTTTTTGTGAGGAGAACACACTTGAATAGTTGAAGAGCTGAGATAGTTAAGAGTGGAGTGAGTGAGGAGTGGTTTCAAGAGCAAGAGCCAAGAGGCCGCCCAATGTAATATCTGGCCACATAATTTTGATATAGTTAAGGGAGTTGATTTGCATGGCTCTATTCGCCTTCATGTAAAATTGAGTTGAATTTTTTCATGATTTTATTATAGAAATTTTGAGCATTTTCAGATTTTAGTGAAGCAGTTGTGTTCTTATATGCGGGATCTGCTTTCTAGCAGAATTCCTGCATCATCGTCGCTATTCCGATGGTTTGAAGAGTTTGTCACAATTCCTACATTTTGAACATTTCTTCGTTATTCTGACGTTTTGAAAATTTTGTCGCAATTTTGACATTTTGAAAATTTTGTCGTTATTCCGACGGTTTGAAGAGTTTGTCACAATTCTGACATTTTGAAACTCTCGTTACAGTTCCGACAAAAACCATCGTTGGAATTCCGATGGCCAAAATGGTAGATGGAAAAAAAAAATGTCAGGGTTCATGACAAATTTGGATCATATTTCTTGCAGAGGTAAGTAAGGGTGTGTATGATGATGTGAATTGGGTCTCTATTCAGGGTTGTTGGGAAATCTCTTTCATTGAAAAAATTCAGTCTACAAATCTTCATGATGTGATGAATACAATTTATAACGTTTCCATATATGTCATATGGTCACGATCTGATCTGATTCAATCTCATTATCTGTATGATGGAATGTGACCCTACTCTTGATGAAACACTATCTTATCTATGGTACCTATCAGTATATTGATATGATATCTTGACTTTGCATTGTTGTTACGTATATATTGGATAGTCATTCGTAGAGGTTTTTCATCCTTGAAAGAAGGTGAATTTTTTGCCATTAATGAGGACAAGTTAGCTTCTCTACGGTCTCTAATTTTCTCCTATCCATTATTGATTAAGCTCACTCCATTAAGGGCCAAGATATTTCTTTGAGGAACATGTTGTCTTGATCAGAGAACAAATTCTTACTTAGGGAGAATGTAGAAGTTAATCTCCTTTTCTTTGTACATGTATTTTGAGAACAACCCTTATTTAAAAAAAAATTTGAAGCAGTCCACATTGTAAATAAGTCAGAGAATATGTGGAGTCCTTGTCACAGCAAGGATTTAATGCTTGATTAGTTAAATACACTATTTGATCTACAAATCCTGGTCCATAATTTCGATCCGAATTTCTGAAGCATGCATCACCAAATATGCGTTTGAAATTATATTTTCTGATTGAAGAATAAAATTTTGTCTGGAGATTTTTGTGACTATATTAAGGAGACATGAGAAGGAAATGTCACAATAATAACAAAAACTTATGATAGTATGCTTTTGTCTCACCTCTATAATTCTTATAGTTGCAGTCACCACTTTATTTCGAACTCTCCCATGTCACAATCCTGAGTATGAATCTCTTGAAATCAAGGCCTGAGTTCAGTACAGGTATGTTTCATTATGGTACGAAGCTTCCTAAGAGAAGAATCATATATGAAAGGGTAACTCAAAGGCTGAAAGTATGTTATATGGTCTGATTCAAAGGAAATAAAATTCTTGACAACAATGGTGATCAAGTGTGGGATAGTGGAGAACATACCTTATAGGTTTTGAACTTATGCCATGCTTCTATATTTAAGCAGATATGTGTGCATTGATGCCTGAAGGGACAAGTCTGGACTCTGGAGTGTTTTCCTATCAATCATCTTGAGGAGGGTTTGTCGATTATTGATATCATCATGAAATACCTAGTTATGATGAGAGTGGAAGATATTAAAGTGGATCTTAGTTTGTCACTTCAAAGTTATTTAGAATATTATCATAAGGAATTTTAGAATCTATGTCCTGAAAGATATAATTGGAAGTAGACCATCTTGACTCCTCGGTTACATTTTCAAGCACTCTCTCAGTATCAAAATAAATATTGCCTGACATTTCTAAGTCTTACAGTGATTGAATTTTGTACATCAATATCCATGATACAATGTGGCCTATCAGTGAGCTATAACTTTGTTGCATTGTTCTTATGTGCACAAACTATTACAGTACCTTTGAACTTGACATCTTGGATGAGGGATGAATTATACATGGAAACGTCATTTTCAAAGAAAAGTTACAAGATATTAGCATCCCATTTCTGGCCTTTGAACATGAAGTACAAAGGTGGATGTAATGACAAAGACACATGGGAGGATTTCTAGTAAAAAATGGGGATGTACATCTTTATTGATCCATGATAGCAAGGAAGAACCTCACCATCTGGTGGATGTATCTGTATCCAAGTCTCTGGAGGAATTCAAAGAAAATTTGGATCAATAAAGAGATATTTCTAGAACAAATTCTGTCTAAGCTAGCACCATATTTATTATCTTCATAACAATAGTTAAGCTTGACTACAGTACCCTTGTTCTCTCTGTATGCTCTAACCTTTGCAATATTTGATGTCAGAATTCCTTCAGTCGTTCTTTTCTGCACCTAGAAATATTTGTCCTCATTGCAGAGAATAACAAGAAGATGACTTGTCGTTGGTTTTCTAATTCTCTTTTTCCTTTCTCCCCAACTCAAAGTATATCCTTTCGGAAATTGAAATGCTCTCTCTAATGAAATACGTAGTTCCAAGTGATAAAATTATATCTCATGTCTATCTATCTTTCTCTCTCTCTTTCTCTCTCTACTATACTATATATATATATATCTGTCTCTCTTTATATATATATATATATAAGGTACAACATCAAATGGCTTGATTTCCAAAGCAAGGCAATAAACAACTAATGAGCAAGGAAAATAGAAGAAAGAGGCTCCACCATTCTTTTTAAGAGGTCCAAAGAGGTGTTCTTTTAATGAAAGTGAAATTCAAATATCTAATATAACTTTTATACTGATAAGTTTGAGGGTGACTATTTAGTTGAAAAGCTTTAAAACTTGTTATGGACTATTACCTTGGTTGATGGGATATAATATGTACAGCACCAAAGCTCCATGCAACTGAAACTTACATCATTAGCACCACCTAGTGTTCATTTTCATTGTTCATGTGGCCAGTTATCTCTTATGAACATCGAATCCAAGCCTAAGTTTCCATCGTAAAGGTATGTGGGTATGGGTGCTACTATATTTATGGGTAACAATTTTTGAAAGAGGGGACGAGGATTTCTCAGGGTATATATTATCAAATCAGCATGACTATTTTATTTTGGTAAATATGCACACACACACACACACACATAATACATAGGTTGTTATGTAATAGTGTTGAACTGGTGGGGCCAGATTGGTTGGAAACTTCTTCTTCCAAAATTTTATATAATTAATATTTGAACTTTCCCACAAAGAGTAAATCCTCGTTTATTTTCACTGTTGGCATAACTCTTTGCACAACTCTTGAAATCTCCAAAAACCATGAGTGTACATCCGATGCAAAACTTCCTCACATCAATCTTCACTAGCTCAAACTTTAATAGGAATTGTTGTAGATTCCAGTGCTGCATCCACTACCTCTAGCCCAATGTGTACCTCCTCCATTTCCTTTACAAAGTGTACTCAAGAACCTGATTTTGTTTTTGTTGTCTCTTTATCAAGTCATGTTGGAATTCCTTATCTGTTGTTGTAAGGTCATAAATTTTACATTGATCAAGGATATGAATGAATGATGTGAGCTCATTAAATGTGAGGATGCCAACATTGAATCTAAGGCTCAGTTTTTATCTCAAAATTTAAAGTTCTAAAAAATGCTTCGAACCTAAACGCCTGGATAGATCTCGTCTCCAGGATTCCAATGCAACTCGTTTCATCAAAATCCGAGTTTCTATGAGTGATTTATGGTCTTTTGTTCATTTTCCAAAAAAGGGAAAAAAAGGAGAAGAATACATACAGGAATGATGTGGCAAGTACAGTTAGATTCTCAGAGAATATTCTCCAGATTCAGCCAACGGAAATGTGCCAAGTGTTCCAGTCGAATTCGCCGATAATGACTAGGAAGTGATTTTTTTTTATCTTAAGTCAAAGGGTGAATTCTATTATTTTTATTGGTGAAGGAATTATTGCTTTAATTGGGGAATTTTGGACCAATGGAGATAGGCCACATGGCACAGCCATGGGCTGCCACGTTCCCCCACCCCATGGCCTTAAAGGTTGGAAATTTTGAATGGTTAATATTGGATATAATATATGGTGTAATTATTTTTTATACAACCTAAGGATTGAAACCATATAATATGTCAAACTTAGCCACAATTGGAGGACTGTTGTATAAGAATTTGGAGGAGTTTCTTACTTGGTGGATGGCTCTAAAATTGGCAGAAATAATTATTATATGTTTATACAAAATTTTATGGTCGGATCAGGGTTCAAACACCCGACCTACCTCACGCCACTCCATCGTCCTACTGATCCATCTACACTGAAGGTTTTAACCTTCATACATTGCTGCCACATCTTATAGCTGATTACTCTAATGGTTGGGGGTCTAGAGGGGGCGAGCCATGCGGGCCAGCCCCCTCCCATGTGTCCATGTGCTGAGAACTAGGTGCTAAAATGAACGAAACAAAAAAAAAATTTAAACCTGTTTAATCAACACTTAAACGTGGTTAAGCCACGATTAATTTCCCATTAGCGCTAAGAGCACTTCACAAAAAAAACATGCTTATATTATCCTTTAAGTGCACTTAACCTTTAATTAACCCGTGTTTAATATGGCAGATTTTTAGGGAGCACGCTAAAATTGGCGGCTTTTCTATTTTTGGAATTTTAACTGGCAGTCTCACCAAATTTAGTGGAGAAATTGGGGAAATACAGTTTTTGCCATAACTGAGGCAATTTTTGCCCAAACAGAGCTTCGAAAGAGGCATTCTTGGCTAACTGACATGCTAGGAACTCAATGAACCAGGTTTCAGAGGCATAAAAGGTCATCTACAAGTGTTTTTGTGCATTTGAATATTTTTGAACGCGAGGGCCACCAGGTGTTGTGGGCCTTGCCAGAGCATCCAGAGTCCAAATTAGGAAAAAAAACAGTCATTTCTAGTATATTTTGATGTTTTAAATTCATTGGAATAGGTTCCAAGTGTATTTGAAGCTTGTAATAGAAATTTGAGCACATTTGAAGCTAATACAAAGGTCCACACTATGAAGCTGGACCAAGGAGATGTAGCCTAGAAGGGGTGAACTCCTTTATCAAAAATTTTTGTATTAAGCTCTGTTATGTGTGTTTGTTGTGTTTATATTTAATTTTGTTTAGTAATTTAAAATTATTCTTTTAAGCTTATGAAAATCACAAAATTTCACCAAGTAAATTGAACTGAAAATCACATGCTCATAGGCAAACTTTTGATAAATAAGAAAAACAAAGCAAAGAGAAATTTATATATGGAAATGATACTAGCACAATAGTAACTAGCAATAATTTCAGATCAATTTGGTATCATAGCACAAGGTTTCTTGCTTGTTTTCTTAAAGCGTTTTAATAGTTGAATTTTTTGTGATGCTTACAAGGTTGAGATTTGAGAGAGGAGAAGGAAAGCTATTGGTAGCTAGTCCTGAGATTAGGACAAGAAGGAAGAAGGTTGAGAAGGCATCATCCTCACCCAAATTACCACTCAAAGCATCAACTGAAGCACCTCAAATTCCATCTCCAGCAGTTGAGATTGAAGAGGTCCAAATTGCACAAGAGATTGAAGAGGTCCAAATTTACCAAGCTGGTGATGTCTATGAATATGGAATCTTTGTTATCTCAAAGAAAGGTTCATGTTTTTCATCAAAATCAATTTTGATTGCTTCAGTTTCTTGCGGAGAAAATTTAAGTGATAATGAGTTGAAGCACACAAAAACTATAAATACACCAAGTCCATCTACCTGATGGGCTTGTATGGCTTGTCACTATACCTTTTATGCTATGAGGTATGAGGTGATATAACATCAAGGAGTTGCGGTAAGATGTGTTTGTTAAATTTGAGATGAAATAGGGGATACTGGTAATATATGTCAAAATTCTATTCACTATGGATGCATTGTTGTTATCTATTCATTGACATATCTTAATTGTTGTGGGTTTTAAATTTATAAATTATTTTAGGAAGACTAACAATCACACCCCAACATTGAACCAAGAAGGGAGGAATCACTTGGAAGTTGAATCATGTCCATAACACCATTTCATGTTGTATGTGTGTTATGGCGGGTTAAATGTTTAAAAAAAAATGAAACAGTAATCTAGATTGGATCATGGTGGAGACATGGTGTCTATTTAACTTATTGGAGTTGACACGATTATATACCGAGTGTTAAAGCATGTTTTTGGTTTAATTGAATTAATGGTCGGGGGTGGCACACTATAGAAAGCAAAACTTCTGGTTATCACTGAGGACAACAAGAAGCATTAAAAATTTGTCCCAGAACTATACAAAGAACAAGACATGAAGAATATAGAGAGCCTTGTTTTGCAGGTGTTGATTCAACCTACTCAACCCTACCAACCTAAGTCCCAGACAACCCATTCAATCCATCTATAGGTTTTATGTTGAGATATGAAATCAAGTCAGACATCCAAAGTCCAGGCCTGGGATTCCTTAAGAAGGTTATTACAGTAGCTATATAGGCAAATGAAAAAACTTAGGTGCTATATGACCACCTTTCGCATATATATAATACACAATGTTTACATGATTTTCTTAATCATGCTATACCCCGTCTACTGCCAAGCTCTGTTTTTGCATAGGGAAGTTGCTCAAAATGCAAATGAAACTTCCACAGATGCTCTGTACATCCATTTATTCCACCACATAATGTCGTTTCCAACACCAAGTTGGTGTCCCACCTCAGTATCAAATCCAATCACTGCAGTGCACTCTTTCTGAGACATTAAATTTATGCAATTAAAAATGTCAATGCCAATATTTGTGGGCAAAGCTTTTCAAAGTGGCTATATGTTCTTTAGTTTACTGCGTATGTAATAAAAGCTTAAGATCTTAATAAAGGCTATATGAAAACTTAAAGCCTTAGGTGAATGATGACATTATGATCTAAATTAAACATGTAGATCATTGAATCTAAGAAAATGCTGCAGTTAAATTTCAAACCATAGAGTCAATCACACAATAGCTAGAAATTAAACAACAGAAGCGTAAAATTAATTTAAAACAAAGAACCCCAAATTCGTTTTTCATTACTTCAAAAAACTTACAAAGAAACCTCCACTAATGCTGAAATTAAATTTCAGACCATAGCATCAATCACATAAATGCTAATAAATTAAACAACAGAAGCACAAAAACTAATTTATTCTTTCATATGAAATGACTTATTTACATAGCCTTGAATTTGAAATTGGATGAATTTTGTGAATGAACTAAATCAAATAATTGACCAGATGACTCAAGCTTCTGAATTTCTGTCTTAGTTGGTCAGGTTTTTCTAAATTTGGTAACTATAATTTTAATTTGAAAAAACTATAGTTTTGTTTGTAGAAACTGGCTAACTTATATAAACATGAAGCAGAAAGAATCTGGTGCCACTAAAAATTAAAACCCAATACAGAAGTGACATTCACCCTGTTAGAGTTGGTCTGTTCATCCCTCCGTCAGAGATCAAAATCTCTTTTGGTGCATTTCATTTTAGGTGTCTCATTCAGTTCAGTCATTTTCATTCCATTAGGAGCATCGATCGTCTGACGAAAGGGTATTTTCATTCATGTTTCTCATGTCTTGTACCAGCTGGCTCATGTGTGTTCATCAAAGTCCATCAAAATCATTTTACAGTCAATGACAGTCAATGTTTGGTATTTTGGTGGGAAAAGAGTCTTTTTAGGGTTTACAGTCTCATTAGGTCTAGGGTTTTGAAAATTTAGGTCTTCAAAGTGTCCAATAATGCCAGCGAGCACATGAGGGAGGTTCAAAATAAGTTTTCATTTCAAAAATTTCATCGTTATAATGTAAGATCTTGAATTTTCTTCAAAACTCTGTTTTGAAGAAAATTCGTCAATTTCGTCTTTTGTAATAAATTCCATGTATATTTTAAAAGTTTTTCAGTTGTGAAGATGTTCAGGCGCAGCCCTGGTCACCTTTGCCAAATTTCATGCCATCATCCCTGCAAAAAATTAACAAAAGTTTCTTCATTCAGCTCAAAACGTCAAAAGGAAACAAGCAAAACAGAGTTTGTATTAAAAAGTGAAAAGTGCCAAAGTTCTGCAACATAACAAAAGTGGGTTGGTCAAAATGAAAAATCAAAATGCATTGATATATAAGATATGTTCCACATTCAAATTTCATTTGCACGCCAAAGATAAAAGAGAAGCCAAGTCAAGTTTGGAGGAGCGAAAGCATTTGTTAAAGGCCGGACTGTGGGAGGAATTTAGGGTCGCGGCGCACAGAAAGAAGGCATGATGCACAAGGAGGTCGCGGCGCATAAAGCTGCCATTCACAGTGTATTTTTCAACGTGCGTGGTGCACATGCTGGTCGCGGCGCACAGAGCCGACAGGCATATTTTCATCACTGCTTCACAAAAATCAAATCGACTCAACCTTATTTGCTCCATGTAAGTTTAAAACACCTTGCTATTACCTTTGGTCAGTGTTTGATGTTGTTGGAAAGATTGGTTTGGAGAGTTTGATTGGTGAAATTATAAACCCTCTCATGTGGTCAAAACTGCTCCTTGGGGTTTGAATTTGAGTGTTAAAACTTGACTTCGGTGTTAAAACACTCCCACTCCATTTTTCACGTGTGTTTCCCATCACTGTCATATCATCATACAGTCCATCCCTTATTCCCTCAAATTCCCAAAATCACTTATTCCTAAATTCCTATTATCATTATCCCTCTTCCATATCATTTGCAAAAATTTCTAAATCCCAAATCCCCAAACAGTCAAGTGACTGTCCTCACACTTCAATTTTCACTTGACAAAGCTCCACTATACCCAATGTCCATATTTACCACAGTCATTTCCTATTTTGGCACACATTTGGCAATTGGAGGCAGATACACCAAATTCTTATTTTCACCTCACACAGATCAACATACACTTGACATATACCTTGCAACACCATGGAGACGGACACTGATTCATCATATGAACAAGACAGTGATTCTACCACAGAGATGCATGCACCGATAAGGCCCCGTAAAGGTGGAAAACATGTGAGAGAAGAACCCACCTCATTGACTCAGTTGCAGGCCTGCCCACTTGCCATGGCATGTTTTCGAGAGCAGACATGCTATCAGTACTGTGAGATGATTGCTCAGATTCAGCATCATCAGGAGTTAGCTCGGTTGTTTGTTTCACATTTGCATGATGGTTAGGTAACTCTCGCTGGTGTAAACTTCACCTTGACACCAGAAACCATTTCTCAAGCAACAGAAATACCGAATGCCGGTGAAGAGGTGGAATAAGAGACAGCATGTGGATAGAGTGCATTATGAACCTTACATTAGGCCTAGCTATGTGAGACAGCTCAGCAGGGTATTCCCATTCCGGTTTCTGAAGGAATCCTATGCACCTTTGATGAGACTCATTATCAGATACTTCAGTTGTGAGGGCCAGTTTTCACGCCTCTATGCATACCACATCAGATTATTGATGCATTTCACGAGAGTGGGGATGATGAACATTCCATACTTCATGTGCTGAAACATCGAGAGAATGACCACTCTCGTGCAGAAGAAGACTCCCGAGCAGCAGTACAACAACATTTACCTTTATGCGCTCATCAAGATCGTTGTTGTACATCAGCTTGGATTGCAGGGCATTGCATGGGAAGATTTCATTTCCCGTGACTTCTTCACAGCCCCTCAGCCTCCTCCGGAGATTGTTCATGAGCCAGGTGAACCTTCACATCAGCCTGAAGGTCACGAGACAAAACCTATCAGTGTGCCAGTGTATGTCACTTATCAGAGAGGCACGAGAGTATTATTTGCAGCAGCCCGACAAGTACTATCTCCACCCGGGGTGGAAAGGGTCTCGTTGCCATCATCAGCAGCACAGGTACAGGTACAGGACAGAGGAAAGAGGCCCATGTAGGATGAAGGCCCTTCAGAAGGCCGAGATACTGATTTCATATTGATTGATGAGGATTTGAGCTCTCCAATCTCAAAACTGAGAGAGATCATTTAGGAGCAGAAAGCTGAGATCGATACATTGAACGACAAGTTGTAGAGAGCTCATTGGATCATAAACTATGTGGAGCAGTGGAACAAACAGTTGGAGGATCAACAGACGATCATGGAGTTGCAAAACATCTGTGAGAATCAGTAAGCTGCCCGAAGAAGCCCATCCGAGATGACACCCATTGAGTGTGAGATCGAGGTTGATAGAGAGACTTGGCTTAAGAGGGTCAAAATTCATCTTGAGAAGCTATTGGAGAAGGTAAAAAGGGATAAAAACATGCTCAGACACATGAAGAACCACTATTGGGCACGCACGCATGTTTGCAAAGCGAAGATTAAAATCCTGAAGGCAAGGCTAAGGAGGGCACTGAAGCGTCGTAAAAGGCATGATAGGCTCCAAATATTGGCCAAATCTTCTTTGGCTAAGCATAGAATTTTATCAGGGACCTTCAGCCCAAATTTCTAGGAATTTGGAAAAAAATTTGTCAATTTTGAATTTTTTTGGTCACAAAACAGGTTTTTCTACCCGACGCGTAGCACCACTTGGCGTGCGCTTATAATTGGAAACTCTTCAGAGAAATTTTTTTTAATTTCTAGATTTTTTATCAAAATTTAGGCATGCTCATGGATTACCTAAGGATTTCATCAAGTTTTGGGTTGCCTAAAGGGTCAAAAACACCCTAAAAATGGCCTTTCTGCCACTTTTTGCACATACAGAAAGCAGTGTTGGAAGATTGAGTGTTTGAAGGGGAAAATGGCAACCAAATCCAGAAATTCCACTTGGTTTGGAAAGTAGGCAGGCAGGGCTTTCCAACGAGATATCATGAGCTCAATTTGGACTTCGAGAAGGGCCTCAAAATCAGCTCCAAACTTGTGCTATGCATAGAGATTTTGGGCGCGGCGCATAGAGAATTTTGGCTTATTTTTCACTCAGCAGCTCGGAATTTCGCCTAGTCTTGGCCAGTTTCACTTTTTCTTGTAATTATTGATGTACCTTGATGTAATTTCATGTCCATGATGTAATTTTGGCACATTTTTACTCATTCTAGAAGATTCATTCACCAAAAGGTGAAATGTAAGTGAATGGATCAGTTTCCTAGCATATAGAGGCAAGTTGTTTCATTGCCTATTTTCTAGTTCCTAGTTTAGATATGGTTGAAACAGCTCCTAGAATGATGAGCTAGACCCCTAGAGGCATGGGAATGGGTTAGGCTTGTCTATATTATGTATTTTCTCAGTCATTTTCAGGGTTGGCACTTGGGATTGCTTGGCACTTCATTGTACATTTCATCTCTGCACTTTTGGCAATGGAATAGACCAGGATTTGCAACACTTTTTGGGATCCATGTGGCTCTGTGTTTTGATGGTGTTTTTCTCTATGTAACTGTAAGTTCACTGATTTTTATGTGTATCATTTCCTCTCTTCTTTCTTCTTAGATTAAACAAATCAGTGTTAAAGGTGGAATTCATTGGTTTTCTCTGCTCTGCCTTTAGTTTTGTTTAATTTTTCATGTTTTCATCTGTTTGAGGAGGACTCTTGAGACCCTCTTGCCCTCTTCAACTCCTCACTGGTCTGATCCATCCATTCACTCAATCTAAAGCATCAAAAAAATTGCCTTCCTTGCCCCAATCAGAACTCTGCAAAAACTAGGCCTAATCCCCGCACCCAAAACTGCCTTTCCCTTTGATCCAACAAAAACCCTCAAAATCAAAATCAAACTCCTTTACTTATATACCTAGCCTAAAATTAGCTTTAAATTCAAGTCATATCAAGCCCTATAGATTATTTTTGCCGAGATTGACCCGGAGAGAGCCCTCTCCTGTTCTGGTAGGGCTAGCTACTAGACTGAGCGTGGTTTGATGTTACCCTGAACTCTGAATTCTTTCAGCCTGAGGTAGATTTAGGAAATAACATAGTGGAGACTCCACTAGAGAAGAAAATGGTTTTCTTGTTGGTGTTATTTGTTTTATAAGCTACAGACAGAGCCTAAAGTTATGCCAGGTAGCCTTCAAAACGCTCTTGCTTTGCATCAGCGAAAGTAGATAAATGTTGCTTCAGTCAATCTCTGGTCTAGCTTTTGAACGTAACACTTGACTTGTGAATTGCCCCAATACATCAGATCGTTCTGGAATTTTGGGTGATGAGTCTAGAATTCGACAGGCTGAACAAGTTGGTTTTGTCCCTTTGATTTTGAAATTAATCCAACACAATGGCTTCCAGAAGACATACTAGAGAAAATCTGGATCCCGATCCACCTCCAGTGTATGAGAATCCCAATCTGATTTCAAGAATCCTTCGTAGAGAAAGTCCCGTGATTCCTCTTTTCAAATCTCATTCATGTCCCGCTGTGTTTGAATACCTTGAAGATATTGAATTTGACGAGCAATTTGAGTTGTCGTTGTTTGAAACTAAGTCTGAAAGTGTGATTGGTTCTACTGTCATAAATCCTGATTTTATCAAGTATCTTGAAATTGAATAGGCTAATAGATCCATTGATAGTTACATCTTGAATATTCAAAACTCCATTGTGGCAACAAACATTCCTGAGTTTATAGAGTCTGCATCTCAAACTCTTGGGCCATCAGCAGTTACTTCTGATTCACAAGTTCACACCCAGCCTCCTTTCATTCCTACCATTCCCATGCAACCATCTACTTCTGATCAACAATCTGCAGTAGTATCGCCTCCATCCACACCACATACACCTCATACATCTACTACTCTTAATCCACCCGTTTCTCCAAGACAGATCATAAATCCACCAAGAGAAATGGCTGCTCGATTCGCACCCCTTGTCTTGCCTCCAAACTTGGATGCTATGCCCGCTAATTATCAAAGTAAGATCCCATTGTTTGATGGCACTCCTCAAAGTGTTCCTGCTCAGCAGCATATTGATAGAATGGCAAACTTCTTTGATCTTCATGAAATCGATGAAGAAAATGTGACCATGAGATTGTTTGTGCAAAATTTTGGAGGCGAAGTGAGAAAATGGTTCAGAGCTTTGTAGTCTATAAGTATTGCTACATTGGCCGAGCTGCAGAGACAATTTTTAGATAGGTGGGAAGTAAAGAAAGATCCTCTTCAGATCACTTCTGAATATACCAATATCAAGCACAGCGTAGGTGAGTCAATCCAAGACTATTGTATCAGATTCAATGCGGTTTATAATGCAATTCCTGATGATTTAAGGCCATCTAGGAAGTCAGATTTGCTTAAGTTCCTGGATGGTTTTGATCCAGACATGGCCTATTCATTACGAGAAATAGATCCGCCCACTTTGGAGGAGATGCAGAAAATTGCAGTGAGTGTTGAAGCTAATTTGAATGACAAGAGAGCTAGATTGAGAGCAGAAAAGAAAGTCGCAATAAAGGAAGAAGCTTCTACGTTAGATCAAGTACTTCACAAGGTGGAAAAGATGATTGAAAGACTGACACTTGATAAGCCTGAACCGCAGATTAGAAATCCAAATTTCCGTGGACAGCAGCAACAACGAGAGCAGCGAGCACAAGAACCGCCAGCACAACAGCAGGTAAAAACTCCTTTACACTAGAATTTTGTTGGCCCTGAATCAGATGATGAAGACAATGTAATCAGAGAAGAAAATCACTTTTTTACCCCTGATGATATGCCAACCTTTATCACCTAAGAGGACGAGTATGCAGAAAATTCAGCTGAACAAAAGGATGAGGATTTTATATTGGCAAATGATGCAGCTCTTGAAGAAGAGTCGGATGAGTATCAGAGAGGTTATATGAATGCTTTATTCGCCCAGAAGTGAAAAATTTCACTTAGAAACAGAGATGTGCCTATCAACCCTATCCAAAAAAGAAAAGAAGTTTCAGCACCAAAGAATGATTCACAGAAGAAGGGAAAGGATGTAGCTGATCCTACTACAAGCAAATCTCCATTAGCAAGTGAAAGATCTAATTAGCCAATTGTATCGAAGGAGAAGGTTGAAAAGAAAGATGCTCCAGTCAAAGAGGGAGAAAAAACTTCAGCTTTTAGCTTAGAGAGTGAGATTGCTAAGTTAAAATTTTCCATTCCTTTGACTGAGTTAATGAGAAATAGCAGCTACAAGGGTCAAGTCTCTAAAATTTTGAATTTCGATCCAATGTCTGATATGGTGAATGTGGAAGATGATCAACCTGAGTTGATCTTTGGTCCAGCATTGGATGGTGAGTCTCCCGATAGCGATGTGCCTCCCTTTTATATCAGTCTCAGATTGCATGAGTTTGTGTTGCATAATGCCATGTTTGATTCTGGAGCTTCTCATAATCTCATGCCGAGGGTGATCATGGAGAAATTGGGATTGGATATCACTAGGAAATATCATGATATTTATTCTTTCGATTCCAGCAGAGTAAGATGCATCAGGCTCATCAAAGATTTGGCGGTTAGCTTAGATCAGATTCCTACGAAGAACGTTTTGATGGATGTGGTTGTGGCGGACATACCTCCTAGATTTGGCATGCTTCTTTCCAGATCTTGGGGAGCGAAGTTGAAGGGAAATTTACAGCTTGATTTCTCCTATGCTACCATTCCTGTGTTCAGTCAGATGAGAAGATTATATCGGGAGCAAAAAATGAAGTATATGATCACCAGCAAGGAGAAACCGGTAAATCATCCGATTAATT
>JAXQQM020061506.1:0-52961 GCA_034641835.2 Pinus albicaulis | reverse complement strand
ATGCCGGTGGGTAGGGTTTTTTATTATTTTCTTGTGTTAATATCAATGTTTTTATTATTTAATATACAATTAAGTAGATTACCCCTTGAATAATTAGTGAAGTATTTAATATTGGATGAGAGAGTTGTAAGGTTGAAATTTCTATACCTCGTGTTAATTTGGGTGTTTGTATCATTTCAATGCAAAATTAGGTTTCATACATATCCATGGATCAATTAAAGGCATTTACACATGCCCACCAAAGACATTCAATAGTTGGGTTAGAACTAGCAGGTGGGAGTATTTCATTATCATATTCATCCAGGGGCTTCCAGACTAGAGAAATTAGGACATGTGTTTGATTTATGGGATAATGTTTAAAAGCATGATATGAGGAGATCAGGAGTTAGGTCAATTCCTTCTTATGGAAAGGTCCTGCACCTCTTCCTTTATTTCTTAAAGTAAACTTGAAAGAAGTGATTACAAATATATGATACAGATAATGTGCAAACCATTCACAACATCATGACATTAAAATTTTACATGAGATGCAGCTTAATTCATGTTCAATAGATTTTTTCCTTTAAAAAAGAAATATATGGTACCATGATATAATATTATAGTGATTCACCAACATTGGCCACCAAACAAATGACCTAAACGACAAATGTTATTTATGATGACTATCATCCACCATGAGCTATGATTATTAGCCACTCTGACACCCTTAAGTTTATGTTCACTCATTGAACATGACTCCAAGAGTTGTTTCAAGCTTATTAAACTTGTTATTTCCCAAAATACTGACAAGGATGTCTCATCACCATAGCATTTTTTTTTAGTCTTTCATCAAATTCTCTACAACCATTTTTTTATGTTAGATATGGACTAGCACAATTAAAAATTAATGATGTAAATGCCTAATTCATATACTTGTTGTACTTTTTATTTGGCCATATTTTTATTCTTGGACTTTAATAGTCATTTACATTAATCATTATTAATTTTTTCACTTATTACCTAGTCATATATTTTAATCCTAGACTAAATTAGTCATTTAAGTTAGTCTCTTTTACTTTAGTCACTTATTATCTAGTCATATATTTTATCCCTAGACTAAACTAGTCGTTTAAGTTAGTCACTTTTAGTTTATTCACTTATTATCTAGTCGTATATTTTATTACAAGACTAAATTAGTCATTCAAGTTAGTCATTTTTAGTTCGGTCACACAAAATTGCTCAAATTTAGTATTAATTCACTTGAAATAATTGCAGTGACTAACATTTTTAGTCACCTAGTCATTAATTTCATCATTTTTTACTAGTGGTTGTAACTGAGTGATTCAAATTTGTAACAAAGTTGGAAGTGAAGTTGTGCAATTCGTAAAGTATTTTAACTCAGTTAAGTGAGTTAAACTCAGTTGTACTAGTTGTAACTAAAGATACACTAGTGAGAGATCAGCTAAATTAATTATTAATTAATTCATAGTCAGTGGTCTCACATGTAATAGAAGATTTACTATTATTAATTGCATACATGTCAAATCCAGTGGAGACCTAGTTGAGTTCTAGGTGAAAGGGATTTTGACTATCAGCTATGACATTATCTGGTTGCACACATGCAACACATTGGATGTGCCCATGAGGATTTTGCAGTCAAGGTAGGAAGGATTGCACTCATTTAGGGATTTCTATCAGCAGGGATTGCGCAATGGAGCCAGGTTGTCTGGAGACAGTAAATTGGCTAAACAACTTGCCAATTTTTGTATGACAATGTGAGACAATTAGCTCATGCACTGAGAGCTCTTGGATTAGAGATTTGTATGTAATTGTTTCATGATCCATGATATAATATACAATAGAATATAGTGATGTTTTTAGCTATAAGCTTTCCCTAGTAAAATTATTTGTGTTGTGTGTGATTAATATTTCTTCATGATATTGTAATTGTCGATTGTGTTTCAAATTCCACAAATATTTGTAGAAGCGATTTTGTATTTAATAGTAGCATATTATTGTTATATCAAGAGAATACAGGACATACATGTATTTTGTATTCAATTTCTACACGGTATCATACCACAGGAAATTTCAATAGTGAAGTAGGAGCTGATTTTGTTGGTGGAAAGAATTCGAATTTGCAAAAAGACTTTCTTGGTGCTACAGTTGATTCAAGATTGAAATTGCTTTCAATGGCTTGAAGCTAGAGTATGCACTCAAGGGCTACTCAAACTAAATTTCTTGGAAGGACATGATGGAGGCAGTACTCGAAGGCAATGGCTTGAAGGAATTCATTGACAATGATGTTCCTAAGACTGCTTCGTCAGATGCTACCAATCTTGATGCATGGCAAAATAAAGTGGCAAAGGCGATGAGGATCATGTTGGAGGGAGTACGTGACCACATTTCCTCAAGCCTCCATGGGAAATCCACACCATATTCTATGTGGAAGGATTTGACAGATATATTTCAAAGTAGCAGCAACCATAGGAAGTTGGCGCTCAAAGATCAACTTAGAAATATCAAGATGGAAAAGGGAGACACCATTCCAAAGTATCTCACAAAGTTTGTCCAATTTCGGGTTGAATTGGGGAGTGTGGGAATAAATTTTGTTGATGATGATTTGGTGAGCTTTGCTCTCTTGGGAATTCCTAAGAGTTGGCATAGTTATGAATACCCTGTCAACGGATGGGAAAAATTTTCAGATTGGGAACAAATGTGGTCAGATCTGGTGCAGGAGGAGTTTAGGAAGAACACCAAAGATGGCTCTTCATCAAAGCATGATGATGAAGAGGATTTTGATTTGGCTGCCAATTTGAAGAAATGGAAGGGGAAGAAATTCCATTCTAAATCTGATTCTAAAGGCAAGAAGTTGGATATGTCGAAGGTGAAGTGTTTTCACTATCACGAACATGGGCATCTTGCTACTAACTGTCCACAGAAGAAGAAGAACAAGAAGGTTGTTGGAGCTGCAGTTGGTGAGGCCCTTCCTTGAAATTTGAGCTTGAATTCTCCTTGATCACATGTATGGTGTCAAGTGCATTGTGATTATTGTGGTATTTGGATAGTGGTGCTTCCTTCCACATGCCAAGAGATAAGGATATTTTCAGTGACTTGGAGGAGAAAGATCTCCAGATCCACATTGAGATGGGTGACGATGGATGGTATAATGCTACCAGGATTGGTACCATTACCTTTGATAGGGAGTTAGGTAAACCATTTTAATTAAAATATGTGATGCATGTTCCAGGTCTGAAGAAAAAATTAGTCTCAGTCGCAATGTTGGATGACAGAGGCTATGACGTTTTTTTTAGCGATGGAAAGGCTTTCATGCGACATAAAACAATGGGTCAAGCCATGAGGATAGGGATTCGATTTAAGAATCTCTACAAGCTAGAGGTAGATGGCTACGCTACCAAGATCAGAAAGGTGGAAAAAGTGGTCAACGGGGATGAGGGTGAATTATGGCACAAGCGATTAGGCCATCTTCATCATGGAGCCTTGAAAGTCATGCAGCAAATATCTACTGGAATTCCAATGGGAACAATTGCTCAATTAGATTAGTGCAAGGGTCAGACCATGGGGAAGTATGTAAATTCCACCTTTCATGAGAAGGAGAACCATGCTTCGAGGATCCTTAAGAGAGTTCAGACAGATATGTGTGGACCGTTCTTGGTTGCCTCAACAGAAAAACATAAGTACTATGTAATATTTGTTGATGACTTTTCTCGTAAATGTTGGATCTTCTTCATGCAGAAGAAAGATCAAACATTCTCAAAGTTCTGTGAGTTTAAGGTATTGGTGGAGAAAGAGTCGGGGAAGCAAGTGAAGGCTCTTAGGAGCAATAATGGTGAAGAATACATCTCTAATGAATTCAAGAACTTATGCAACATGTTGTGCATATTCCCCCCTCCATTTAAATTTTGACCATCAGTTCCCTTTGGATCTGTTCCAAATATCTTTCGTAGCCAGAAACCTCCATATTGCGCTCATCGCCACCTTTTCCGCTCAAAAATACATTATCCAAAGGTTAAAAACCCGCTATTAAAATTGTATTGAGCCAAAGCCCCAGGGCCTTAGCCCCTTTTCCTGTCGTCATCACATGACCCGAGCCCGAAAACCACAAGCCAAAAGGAAAGGAAGCTTATTGTTTTATGTTTCGGGCGCAATTGTAGCCGTCCAATCGACTTCAATCAACGGAGCGGCAGTCATTTTGTGTGGTGGTCCCCGCGCCTGTACGAATTGCCAAAACCGGTGGTAAATCCCGCACCACTTTCACCGAGCCAACGGTATTTACCATGGGGGCAGCGATTCCATTAAAAACGCGCCGCGTGTCTTTGGTACGGGCCTTAAAAACCGCTTTCCCACGCGTTAAAGTCTGTACAAAGGTCGGGCAGCAGAACTCACCTGCGCCGTTAGATCTGCTGGCCTCAATCCGACAGCGGATATCCTCTGAAGCTGCTCGCCCGTTATCTCATGTCCGTCATGTCCTGTGGCCCACCATTGTGCTGCTCCCATCAACTTCCAGCCGTTGATCTGTGTTTGCAATCCGACGGCCCAGAATTCAGCCTCCCCGTCTGTTGACTCCGCTGCCACGTCGCCTTCCCACCTGTCCCCCGTACATCCACGTGTTTTACTCCTGCGCGTCCGTAATATTCCTCCCCGTCATATGTATATATGTGTGATTTCATTCATATCCTTCATTTTTATTCATTTCTCACGTCCAAACTGTTCTACGTGGAAAATTCGCGCTCCGTCTGTTTAATCAAAGTCTCCATTGTCTTTCCTCTACCACCCTGCGTGTTCTTGTCATCCGTTCGTGTCCGCGACGTCATCACCATCTCCACCTCCATGCTCCTTACCTCTGAGTCTGGTTTCTCTAATTTTTTTGTGGGTTTTGCAAGTTCCAAGATAATAAAGAGGCCTCATAATTTATCGCCTCCATTGCAGAGGTCAAGAGCATATCAAAGGACGTATTTAGCTGACGAAATTTAAGAAAGAAGTTGAGGGTAGTTGCATGGAATGACTATCATTAAATAAAACAAAGATAATAATCCGTACACTTCTGGTATAGTAAACGTGTGACTGCCGCCCTACATTATGTCCCAGGATTTAAACTAAAGTTAGTAAGGCCGGAGGGAAAGTATAAAATCGCAGTTATCTCGTGTTTTACTAAACATTTTCCCTTTTATCAAAAGAGGGAGGAAAAAATTACTTGTATATATTATTATTTGTGTCTTGTTCATGAAGACATTTTCATCTTCAGCATTTATTTCTAAAGGCAGATTTTAAAGTACAATAATTTATATTCAGTCATTCATAGAGTGGGCGCGAATCCTTTCCGCCATTTTTGTTCAAATTGAGTCATTAAATGTACTCCATCTACCTCCTCTAGAATTATCTATATTTTCTATAAAAACCCAAAAATAAGACATTAGAAGGGTTCTATATTTCTATCAGCAAATTGTGCAGTGAGAAGGCTTTTGTATACATTTTGTAATATTTCTATATGAAGGTTCAGAGCCCGTAGGGTCTCAGTGAGGAGGAGTTATAACTGTAATGAGGATTCTGGTCTTTGGTATCTCACAGTATGTAATTTCTTTTATGTGTTAACACAATCTCTCATTTCATGCTATTTTATCTTTGTACTGTGTCTTATAGTTTTTAGTGGTTTCATTTGTGCCTGGTGCAAGGATTCAATTTTGCTTAGCTGAATCTTCTGGAATTAGTCAAGTGCTTTAAATAGGCCTAGTCATGATATACTGTTCCATGTTCATCTCTTCCATATTTTCTTCTATATCAGTTGTTTTAGGATGGTGCTTTTAAAATGCCAGGATTGTGTATGGATTCTTGAATTGGCAAGCCCATGCATGGTTTTGTTGTATATCTGGGTAGCAATCTAATGTCAGTTGATATCCTCTTATTATTCCTCTCACTGCATCCACTTTCTGATACTTGATTTCTGTGATATATTATTTGAACTGGCCCTCTTTGCAGTAAGCTGTCTCTTAACTGTTTGATGTCTTTGTATTGGAGTTTTACATTATGTTCCTACACTATTCTTACCTTTGTGTTAGCTTCTGAGAGAGTTTGGTCCCATTTAAAACTTATTTCCTTGTTTTACAAGAGATAGTAAGAGAGCTTTTGGATTGACAACCCAAGCTATATGAAGAGCTCCTTGCTATATTAAGATGTCCTAGGCACTGGTCTATGGAAACTCTAGACTGTCTCTAGGGGGTGACAAAATCGTCCACAACATCTTTCTGGCGCCGTTGACGGGGACCAAATTCAAGAATATCAGTTTCCCTGGGCCTCGACAAATTGTTTTCACTCTCTAATCAGGTGAGCACAGAGATTTGAAGAGTTGTGTATCTCTCACCTTGGCGACTCCACTGCTTTCATTTGATAAATTTATTGGTAGTCCTGGCTCCTCGCAAGCCACATTTGAGGTCAGATACATCTCAGTCAAAAACACCTTACGTGTCTGACACAGAAAGGATCATTCATAAAAGATTTTGTAAGGAGAGGAAGTCATTTTGTGCTGAAAACCCTATATATTCCGTTGAACATTATCTGCCCTCTTCTTCTCAAGAAGTTAGAACAGAAAATTCTGAGTTTTACTCAGAAACTCCACGTAGAGGAAGTGCCTGGATTGAAGAAGATTCTCATCCTACTCCCGAGGTTGAAGAAATTAAAGAGGTCACAGAAGTAGCTGTTGTTAATCGTGAACTATTCCCATCCACACCTCAGGCTTTTGTGCAATATATTCCCATTGCCATTCACACTCCACTTCCTCCTACTCCTCTCCCTTCATTTATATCTCAGACTGTTGTACAACCCCCACCTCCTCCAATGGCTAATGTTCCTGCATTTCTATTGAAAAAATATGCTCCACTGGCCTTATCCCAAGTACTAAATGATATGCCACAGGATTACTTGAAGATTCTGCCGAGATTTAGTGGAGAAAATGAAACTGATGCTCAGAAGCATCTCGAGACCTTCTGCTCTTTTGCAGAAAACTTAAATGTCAAACATTTGGATGTGGTCTTAAGATTATTCATACAGTCTTTGGAAGGTGAAGCCAGAAAATGGCTTAAGACATTGGGAATTCGTTCTGTGACCACCTGGGACCAGATGGAGAATACTTTTCTTAGGAAGTGGGGAGAAAAGAAAGATCATGGTCAATGCCTTACTGAGTTTAATACTATGAAGAAGAAACAGAATGAAGGGGTATCAGAGTTTATTAAAAGATTTAACAAATTGTATTTGAGCCTGCCTCCCGAAATGAAGCCCCATGAAGCTGCTGCCAAGATAATTTTCATAGCAGCCTTTGATTTTGATTTTGGATTCTCATTGAGAGAAAGAAAACCTGCCACTTTAGATGATGCACAGTCAGATGCTCTAGAATTGGAAGCAAACTTTGCCTCCACTGGGAAATTAAAGGGAAAAGTTGAACAAGAAACTAGGAGAAGAGGCAAAGAAGAGTTTTCCACCTCTAATCAAGAAAAGGATTCAGACAAGATGGATGAAATAAGAAAAATGATAAAGAAGATGGTCAAGCTTGAGCTGGAAGCTAAAAATGCAGCTCCCAAGAACTTCCATAATACTCCAAACAGAAGATACAATCCCCAGTACAGAAGACCCCCATTGCACATATTGCCTAGAGAAGAAAAGGAATCACAAGACCAGGTACCTCATCCCTTGTACCTGGAGGGACCAACAGAAGACTCTACTGGAGATGCAGCTTATGGATTAGAAGATTCAAATCTGGCTTTTTCAAATAATGATGATATGGAATTCCCATTGCACGACGAAGAAGAAGAAGCAGAGATTGACCATTATTGTAAGCAATTTGCTGATTTCATGCAAGCACAATTCAATGTAAAGTATGATCTCAGATCTTCAAGGAAGAGGACCAGAAATCAGGAGCAAGAAGAAGAGCCACCTCAGAAAGAAGCATCTGCTCAGAAGGAATCAGCAGCAAAGAGAAATACAGAAAAGGTAAGGGTCCTCTAAATGCTTCCTTACAGCCTAATGATCAGATTCCTTCTTCTTCAAATGTAGTCATTCCTCCTAATACTGAGCCAGTGCCAAAAGAAATTAAATCTTTAGCTGAAAATAAAGATTCAAAAGAAGTAGTGATAGAAAAGCCCCCATCTGCTTTCAATCTGCAAAAAGAGCTTGAGAAAATTAAGATTCCTGTCCCCCTGACTGAACTATTAAAACAGCTTGTATACCAGTCTCAAGTCGCTTCCTTTATGCTTCCTCTTGAAATACCAATTGTACCTGACAGTTTAAACCTTCAAGAAGAAAGACCCATGGTGGTCTTTGGCCCACATGTCGAGGAGATAGACCCTTCTACTCCTCCTTTTTATGTGTCTCTAGTCATCCATGACCTACTGTTACATAATTGTATGTTAGATTCTGGGGCTTCCCATAATCTTATGCCTCTGTCTGTCATGGAACAACTAGGACTACAAATTACAAGACCATATAAGGACTTATATTCATTTGATTCTAAAAGGGTTAAATGCTTGGGAATGATTAAAGATTTGATGCTCAATTTGGCCCAAATTACAGCAAAGAGTGTGGTCATGGACATTGTGGTTGCCGATATCCCAGCCCGCTTTGGCATGTTACTGTCAAGGTCCTGGGGTACAAAAATTGGTGGGTCAATTAAATTGGATTTAACATATGCTACTGTCCCAGTCTTTGGAGGCCAGGAGAGGAGGTTATACAGGGAGACTAGATTTTTTAAAATGGTAACTAAGGCTGACTGCTCAGAGAATTCCCCGGTTTATAACAAAGAGGGAGATTTTTCATGTCTGATGTTTGAAGAAAATCAAAATTATGCTCATGAGCCCCGTTTTGGTCAAATCCAAGCTGAGCAGCCTAAAGAAGATCAGGAATCGGGAATTTGGACTTTGCATTTCGATGGAGAAAATTCAAGAGAAGGCAATGGAGCTAGAGTATTACTGATCTCTCCTGCAGGAAAATGGGTGCCACTGTCCTTTAAATTGGAGTATGAGGCTACAAACAATGTAGTTGAATATGAAGCACTATTATTAGGATTACAGACAGCTAGAAACATGGGCATCCAAAGTTTAAAAGTCTTGGGAGACTCTGAGCTGGTGGTAAGACAAATCAAAAATCAATGCCAAGCTAAGCATCCACGGCTGAGAGCTTATAGAAACGAAGTGTGGGACATGATAGAAAATTTCTTCTTATCATTTAACATACAGTTCGTGCCCTGGGAGAAAAACAGAATAGCAGATTCTCTCGCTGTAGCTGCCAGCACATTCCGTCCTCCTCAGAATCCTCTTTTAAGATATGAAGTGGAGGTACGTTACAGACCATCTATTCCAGATAATATAAATCATTGGCAGGTATTTGAATATGATGAACAGATGAAGAGATTCATGGAGACAGTGGGAGAATTCTCCAATATGGAGATTGATGACAATGAAGAAGAGGAAGCTGAAAATATTGTAGAAAACAAATGGGAAGAGAAAATAGCAGGTAATAGAGTGCTGCAGCTGAAAGGTAATATTATACCTAGAGGGCTGGTGCCTCTGGAAATATTATTTAACAAAGATGACGTTCCATTGCAACCAAACAAGGTGACAGAAGAAGATCAAGTGGGAGATTTGAATCTGGGTACTTATGTTGATCCCAAAATTGTAAAATTATCTAAAAGAGTCCTAGAAGAATATAAAGAAAAATATTTGAAGTTGTTTCAATCTTACAAAGATGTATTTGCTTGGTCCTATCAGGACCTAAAAACTTTTGATGTGAATATAATACAGCATAAAATCCCTTTGAGGGAAGGTGCAAAGCCTTATAAGCAGAAGCTCAGACAGATAAATCCTCTGCTGCTTCCCTCCATTGAAAAAGAAATCAAGAAGCTACTGAAGGCCAAAATAATTGTGCCATTGAGATACTCAGAATGGATAGCAAACCTTGTTCCTGTTAGAAAGAAGAACGGAGAAATAAGGCTGTGTGTGGATTTCAGGAATTTAAACAGAGCATCATTAAAAGATAATTATCCACTGCCTAAGATGGACCACATCCTGCAGAAAGTGGTGGGAGCGTCTAGAATGTCAATGATGGATGGTTTTTCTGGTTATAATCAGTTGGTTGTTTTCCCATAGGATCAGAAGAAAACTGCATTTACAACACCATGGGGAACATTTATGTATGCCAGGATGCAATGGACATAGCCTTTGTTGGAGAGTAGGACAAGTTTTTGGTGGTATATCTTGATGATATCACAGTGTTTTCAAAGAATGATGATGAGCATATTGAGCATTTAAGAAGAACTTTTGAAAAATGCAGAAGGTATGGCATATCCCTCAACCCTCAAAAATCTTTATTTTCATTAGATGAGGGAAAACTCTTAGGGCACATTGTAACTAAAGATGGTGTGAAAATTGACCCTAAGAGAGTTGAAGTAATAAACAATATTCCCTTACCAAGGAATAAGAAAGAAGTACAGGTGTTTTTAGGCCGAATTAATTTTCTAAGAAGGTTTATTCCTAACTATGCTGAGATAGTTAGGCATATAAATGATATGTTGAAAAAGGATAATGAAGTGAAATGGTCCTAGGAATCTAGAGATGCATTTACAAGGATAAAACAAGCATTTTCTAAAGCTCCCGTGTTAGTTGGGCCAGACTATACAAAACTGTTTATAATATTTTCATTTGCTTCACCCCATACAATTGCTGGAGTTTTGTTGCAGAGAAATGAATATGGATATGAATAGCCTATAGCTTTCTTTAGCCAAGTATTGCATGATGCTGAATTGAAATATAATATATTAGAGAAGCAGGCATATGCCCTAGTAAAGTCCCTTAAAGCTTTTAAAACCTATGTTTTGCAATCTTACATCACTGCATATGTTCCCACAGCAGCTGTCAAAGACATTCTGGTTCAGGGGGACAGCGAAGGTAAAAGAGGAAGATGGATTGCAAAAATACAGGAGTATGATTTGGACATAAGGCCTACTAAGCTAATTAAAGGACAGGGACTTGCGAAGATGTTATCTGAATCAAATCATCAAGCTTTGGGCATTAATTTATCCATGATAGCAAATGAAGAATCTGAAAAATAAGAAGAGCAGCAAGGACTAGAGATGGCCACTCAAAAGATACACACGAAATATCTCAATAGCCCTTGGTACAAAGAAATAGTTGAATATCTTTTAACACTTAGTTGTCCTCCAAGTTGTGACAAAGTAAACTACAGAGCTATAAGAATGAAATCCTAGAAGTATATAATTGCTAATGGACAGCTATATTGGAGAGACCCTTCAGGTATATTACTGTTGTGCCTCACAGAAAATGAAGTAGAAAGTATAATGACAGAATTCCATGAGGGAATATGTGGAGGACATTACAGCTGGAGGGCTACAGCTCAGAAGATCCTGAAGGCTGGGTTTTACTGGCCAAAATTGTTTACAAATGCTTTTTCTTGGGTCAGAGCATGTGACAAGTGCCAAAGATTTGCAGAAAGGCAGAAATTAGCAGCTTTGCCCTTGATTCCTATTCATGTCAATGAACCATTTCAGAAATGGAGATTATATTTTATAGGAGAAATACATCCCCCATCAAGTGGCCAATATAAATGGATATTAACATCCACATATTATTTTACAAAGTGGGTGGAAGCCATACCTACAAGAAATGCTACAGATACTGTGATAATTAAGTTTATGGAGGAAAATATCATATCTAGGTTTGGCTATCCTGCTAGGATAGTAACTGACAATGCACAAGCTTTCAAATCTTCCAGGTTTGTAAATTTCTGCCAACGATATAATATCATATTGACTCACTCTACTGCTTATTATCCACAGGGAAATGGCCTAGCAGAATCTTCTAATAAAACCCTAGTGAGGGCCTTGAAGAAAACAATCAGTGAAAATCAGAAGAATTGGGACTCCCAATTAAAGTTTGCTCTATGGGCGAATAGAATAACCAGCAAGAGAGCAACAGGGAAGTCTCCCTATGAGCTGGTGTATGGGTGAGCAGCTGTGTTTCCTGTGCAATTGGCGTTGCCAGTAGCACGTTTTATGCAGGAAAGACAGGAAGAACCAGATGACATGATCAGAAGGATTAATCTATTGGTTGAATTAGAAAAAACACGGAACCAGGGTAATCAGAGATTGATAGAATATCAGGAGAAAATGAAGAATGTATTTGATCGGCATGCGAAAGACAGGAAATTCCAAATTGGTGACCTGGTTCTCAGATGGGATGTTCGCAGAGCAGAGAAAGGCAAACATGCCAAGTTTAATCCGCTGTGGTTTGGTCCATTAAAAATTGTGAATCAGGGGAGAAATAATACTTTCATGTTAGAAAACCTACAGGGTGATCTGTTGGATGCACCTGTGAATGGCCAATTCCTCAAGCCATACTTTCAATTCTGACCCAGGTTGGGAATGCCTTATTGTATTATATTGTACATAAGTTGTTTTAGTTTTTATAAAGAAAAGGATGCTGGCAATTACCTGAAGAAGAAGCACAGGGGAATTGAAAAACAGGATGAAATATTCAGTGGTCTGCGTGTTCTCGACATGCCCGAGGACGACCATGTCGTCCCCAGATGGAGCCGATGTTGTGCATAGTCCCCCCTCCATTTAAATTTTGACCATCAGTTCCCTTTGGATCTGTTCCAAATATCTTTCGTAGCCAGAAACCTCCATATTGTTCTCATCGCCACCTTTTCCGCTCAAAAATACATTATCCAAAGGTTAAAAACCCGCTATTAAAATTATATTGAGTCGAAGCCCCAGGGCCTTAGCCCCTTTTCCTGTCGTCATCACATGACCCGAGCCCGAAAACCACAAGCCAAAAGGAAAGGGAGCTTATTGTTTTATGTTTCGGGGGCAATTGTGACCGTCCGATCAAGTTCAATCAACGGATTGGTGTTTGTTTTATGTGGTGGTCCCCGCGCCCGTACAAATTGCCAAAACTGGTGGTAAATCCCGCACCACTTTCACCGAGCCGGCGGTTTTAAACCAAATGCCAGCGATTCCATTTAAAACATGCCGCGTGTCTTTGGTACGGGCCCTAAAAACCGCTTTCCCCCGCGTTAAATATTGAACCATGGCCGGGCAGCAGAATCCACCTGCGCCTTTGGATCTGTTGATCTCCATCCAACGGTGGATATCTTCCAGAATTGCCCGCCCGTTAACCTATGCCCGCTGTGTTCCGTGGCCCCACCACTACGATGTTCTCGCCGCCTCCTAACCGTTGATCCGTCTTCCAAGATCCGACGGCCAGAAATCAGTCTCCCTGTCTGTTGACTCCGCTGCCACGTCGCCTTTCCACTTGTCCCCTCATACATCCATGCGTCCTCGCCTCGCGCGTCCGTAATATTCCTCCCCGCCATATGTATATATGCGCGATTTCATTCATATCCTTCATTTTTATTCATTTCTCACGTCCAAACCGTTCTATGTGGAAAATTCGCGCTCCGTCTGTTTAATCAAAGTCTCCATTGTCATTCCTCCGCCACCCTGCGTGTTCTTGTCATCCGTTCATGTCCACGACGTCATTACCATCTCCACCTCCATGCTCCTTACCTCTGATTCTAGTTTCTCTAATGTTTTTGTGGGTTTTGCAGGTTCCAAGATGATAAAGAGGCCTCATAATTTATCACCTCCATTGCAGAGGTCAAGAGCATATCAAAGGACGTATTTTGCTGGAGAAATTTAAGAAAGAAGCCGAGGGTAGTTGCGTGGAATGACTATCATTAAATAAAACAAAGATATGAACCTACAGAACCCTCCAGAGAAAATCAAGGAACGCTTTGCCCTGCATTAAAGGTCCAGGATTTAAATTCAAAGTTAAAGGCCGAGAGTACAGTACAAAATCGCAGGCTATCTCAGGGTTTTACGGCAGCAGATTTTCCCTTTTTCAGTAGGAGGCAGAACATTGTATATATTATTATTTGTGTCTTGTTCATGAAGACGTTTATATCCTCAGCATTTATTTCTAGAAGCATATTGTAAAGTATAGTCATTTATATTCAGTCATTCATAGAGTGGGCACGAATCCTTTCCACTATTTTTGTTCAAATTGAGTTATTAAATGTCCTCCACCTACCTCCTTCTAGAGAATTCTCTATATTTTCTATAAAAACCTAGAAATAAGACATTATAAGGGTTCCAGATTTCTATCAGCAAACTGTGCAGAGAAAATGCTTTTGTATACATCTTGTAATATTTCTGTACGAAGGTTCAGAGCCCGTAGGGTCTCAGTGAGGAGGAGTTATAACTGTATTGAGGATTCTGGTCTTTGGTATCTCACAGTATGTAATTTTCTCTTATGTGTTAATACAATATCTCATTTCATGCTATTTATATTCTTGTATCATGTTCTAGAATGCGAGTGGCTCACTAGTTTGTAGTAAGGATTCATCCTTGTTGATGCCCTTTCTGGAATTAGTCAAGCGCTTTAAATAGGCCTAGTCATGATATACTGTTCCATGTTCATCTCTTCCATATTTTCTGCTATATCAGTTGTTTTAGGATGGTGCTTTTAAAATGCCAGGATTATGTATGGATTCTTGAATTGGCAAGCCCATGCATGGTTTTGTTGTATATCTGGGTATCAATCTAATGTCAGTTGATATCCTCTTATTATTCCTCTCACTGCATCCACTTTCTGATACTTGATTTCTGTGATATATTATCTGAACTGGCCCTCTTTGCAGTAAGCTGTCTCTTAATTGTTTGATGTCTTTGTATTGGAGTTTTACATGATGTTCCTACATTATTCTTACCTTTGTGTCAGCTTCTGAGAGAGTTTGGTCCCATTTAAAACTTATTTCCTTGTTTTACAAGAGATAGTAAGAGAGCTTTTGGATTGACAACCCAAGCTATATGAAGAGCTCCTTGCTATATTAAGATGTCCTAGTCACTGGTCTATGGCAACTCTAGACTGTCTCTAGGGGGTGACAAAATCGTCCACAACACAACAAATAAGGAATTCGAAGAGAACACATATCTCCTCATAATCCACATCAAAATGGGGTCACAAAGAGGAAGAATAGAATGATCGTGCATGCAGCATGAGCGATGATGCATGATCAGGGCCTACCAATGAATTTGTGGATGGAAGAATGCAACACTGTGGTTTATGTGCAAAATCATTGTCCTCATAGATTACTTGGCATGAGTACACCTGAAGAAGCTTTCACTGGTAAGAAACCGGATGCTTCACACTTTTTGATTTTTGTCTCATCTTTTTGTGTGCATGTGACCAAGGACGCTACAAAGAAGCTGGAGCTCACTGCTGAAGTTGGGATTTTTGTGGGGTACACAGAAACACCCCATAATTATAGTGTGTATTTTCCAAATAGCAGAATGACTGTTGTGCTACAAGATATAAAATTTGATGAGGGGAAATCCATACAGTTGTCACTTGAGAGGGAGCTGGAATTGCATGCGGAGGAGGAATTTCTAGTTCCCAAATATGAGTCTCAAGATGTGGATCAGCCACATGAGGAGGTTCATGGAGTGGAGGAGTCCACTCACACGGAGTCATCCATCAGAAATGGTAGAAGGCGTACTATGGAAGCTGATAGGCTAAGACTTGATGCCACACAGAATGTAGGAGCCCTTACTTCACAACAGAGACAAAGATAGTCTCCTGAGAAATTTATTGGATACATGGCTCTCATGAGAAAATGTATTGTGACTGAACCATCTTCCTTTCAGGAAGAAGTGCAAGAGCCCACATAGGTAGATGCAATGGTGGAAAAGTATGACTCCATTGTCAAAAATAGTTCTTGGGAAATTGTTCCATGGCCGGTTGATAAATCAGTGGTAGGTTCGAGATGGATCTACAAGGTAAAGCAAGCTGCTAATGGGGGTGTTGAGAAATACAAGGTTAAATTTGTGGCACGAGGCTTCTCACAGATCGATGGGATAGATTATGAAGAAACCTTTGCACCTGTCACAAGGTATTCTTCCATAAGGACCATCCTTTCTCTCTCAGCGCAGATGGGTTGGCACATTCATCAAATGGATGTAAAAACTATGTTTCTCAATGGGAGCCTTGAGGAAGAGGTGTACATAAAGCAACCTGAAGGTTTCAAGATCTTCAATAGCGAGTCACATGTGCGCCAACTCAAAAGAGCATTGTATGGGCTGAAGCAAGCACCTCATGCTCGGTACGCTCTGATAGACAGCTATTTCATCGGTCTGGGCTTCACCAAAAGTGAAGCAGATGCAAACCTATACCAAATTATGGTGGAGGGTAAGATTTTAATCATTGTTATTTATGTTGATGATTTAATATTGACTGGTGATGAGCAGCTGATACACTCATGCAAGGAGGATCTTAAAGGGGTGTTAGAAATTAAAGATACAGGCCTCCTTCATTATTTCATTGGATTGGAAATATGGCAGTGAGATGGTGAAATTTTTGTGTCTCAAGGCAAGTATGCAAGGGAGATACTAGGTAAGTTTCACATGGAGGGTTGCAAACCCATGGATACTCCTCTTTTAGGAAACTAGAGGAAAGAGGATTCTACTTCTGGAGAGGTAGTGGATGCTACTGTCTATTGATAGTTAGTGGGTTCACTAATGTATCTAGTGAACACAAGACCATACATTTGCTATGTGGTCAACCCGCTGAGTCAAGCTATGGTTAAGCCTACCAAGCTCTTTTGAAAGGTGGGTAAGCATGTCCTGAGATACCTGAGGGGCACATCAGAGTATGGTTTATGGTAAATAAAGACAGATGGAGTGAAGCTTCATGGCTTCATGGATGCAAATTGGGCTAGAAGTCCAATGGACAGAACGGGCACATCAAGGGGGATCTTTAGTATTGGGTCTACATTTGTTTCTTAGTATAGTAGGAAGCAGATTTTGATGGCACTCATTTTAGCAGAAGCAGAATACATGGATGAGAAATAGCTTGGTTGGTTTGTTTGGTTCTCATATTGATCCAACAGTGATTCACTGTGATAATCAAGGTTGCATTAAACTCTCGATTAATCATGTGTTTAATGATAGATTTAAGCATATAGATATTTGGTATCATCATCTCAGAGATTGTGTGCAGAGGAGAATCATGTTGCTTCAATACATTCCGAGGGAAGATCAAGATGCAGATATTCTGACAAAGGCACTCACCAGCAGCAAATTCGAATACCATAGAGACAGGATTGGGGTGAAGGATAATCCCTTTCTTGTTGAGAGGGAGTGTTGAGATTCAACAAGAAAGTCCTAGTGAAAATTAAGCACCTACACTAGGATGGAGCCTTAATCTATTTTTAGGTGTATGTATATTTATAGATGCATTATCAAATTCTATTTATAAATGCATGTTTATTTATATATTTATGTGCATAATCTATTTATATAATGCATGTATATTTAGAGATGAATTTCGACTATTATTATCCCTTAATATTAGTTGGACAATAAACTATAATATATTATCAATGAGCACTTGGGAATAGTTAACTGAAGTGGAAAATCAGTTAGCTAAAGGAATTTCTAGTTAAGAGGTTGGTTGGTGGGACATGCAGGTTGACTTAGTTATAATTGAGTGATTGGAAATTGTAACGGAGTTGGACGTGCAGTTGTCCAAGTTTTAAAGTATTTTAACTCAGTTAAGTGAGTTAAACGCAGTTGTGCTAGTTGCAAATGACATCAATGGTCTCACATGCACCTGAATATTTACTATTATTAATTGCATTCATGCTAGATCCAGTGGAGACCCAGTTGAGTTATAGGTGAAAGGGAAGTTGCCTATCAGTTGTGGCATTATCTGATTGCACACATGCAACCACACACACATTGGATGTGCCCATGAGGATTGTGCAATCAAGGTAGGTAGGATTGCACTCATTCAGGGATTTCTATCAACAGGGATTGTGCTGTGGAGGCAGGCTGTCTGGAGACAGTAAATTGGCTAAGGAACCTGCCAATTTTTGTATGACAATGTGAGACAATTAGCTCATGTAATGAGAGTCTTGGATTAGATATTTGTATGTAATTGTTTCATGATCCATGATATAATATACAATAGAATATAGTGGGGTTTTAGCTATAAGCTTTCCCCTGTAAAATTATTTTTGTTTTGTGTGATTGATCTTTCTTCATGGTATTGTAATTGGTGATTGTGTTTCAAATTCCGCAAAGATTTGTAGAAGAGATTTTGTATTTTAACAGTAGAAAATTATTGTTAGATCAAGAGAATCTAGGACATACTTGTATTTTTTATTCAATTTCTACAATGCAAGAGGATCTGAAACTAGCTCTGATGTTGGGTGATCAACTACCTCTAATGCCTATACCTCTTTCTCCTTTCTACTTGTCCAATCTCTCCTTGGCATAGGCATAAGAAAACCATACCATTAAGATATTTTACATACATACATATATATATATATATATGATTACAATTTATATGAAATTTGTCTCAAGGGTAGGATGAAGTGTCAATAAGGGAGAAGCTCAACTGAACTCACATCGAGGTTGAATTTACCATTTCAATTAAGATGTATATTTTCTACCCACCCATTTCTCAATACCTTGGATAGTTCCCCAAATAATGAGGATGGAGTTATACCACCCCATTTTATTTCCTTTTAATGAATTAATTAGAAATAGGTATGGTTTTACTAACGATCATTTGGTTAGTTCAAGATTTTGCAGTTCAAGTCAATTTATGTAGCTATCTCCATGGTTGAGGTAGTATCCGCACTCTAGAAGAAAATTCAGCACATAGACGTGTTTCTAAAGGTTCCAAAATGGATTTTTATTTGTCAAATTTCACCCAGATTGCATGTGTGGATCTCCAACAAGAAATCAAAGGAAAAATGCAGTAGTTTTCACCAGTCATTTTAAAACAAATTTTCTAGACAAATGAAAATGAATTTTGAAAAACTAAAACATGGTTTTTTTTCTTCACGCGCCTTTTTAGGTTTGAAGAGATTGGTTTCCTCAAATTCGTTACCGTTTGGGATATTTTTGAGGTTCTTTTGAGCCCTATTTTCAATATTGCATGAGCAGAGAGTGCACCAATGTGTTAATTAATGCTCAATTAAGAAAATAGAGGTTGGAATGGATTATGCTTCAATAAAATTTGTGGCAATGAGGTGTCCTTTCAGTTCTAATTCTTATCCATAAGGATATCAATGTATTTGTAATTTTAAAACTATAAAAAAAATCCATCTACAAGCAAATGACCGTCAGTGTATTAAGTTCAAATTATTGTTATCATTCTCAGAGCAAGGCTTTGTTTCAAATAACACAAACACTTTGTTTCATGGAACATTTTTTAAGTGTTTATTATTTAATCTAGTGATCTAATATTCCTACTTCCTCACACTCAATGAGAGGTCCCCTTGTAGAGTTGTGAGACAGTGTATTTGTTCGTTTGATTTAATCATTTTCATTAAGCATTCAATTTTATTTAGTTTTTGAAATAGACAAATGTTTTGATGCTTTGATGCTCTGTTTCAAGAACAATTTACTCATCAATAATTTGTTTGTAATAGAATGAGCGCTCAATATTAAATAAATATAAACCAAAAAATCATTTACTTTGAATTGTTGTTTTTTATATTTTCTTTCACTTTCATACTTCAGTTTCCACGTTGAATTCATATGATAAGTTTTGAATTAATAAATGCACACTAGTAATTATCTTAATTGTCATACTTTAGAATAGTTTTCAATTTCCAAGCTTCGTAGCTTTAGATCATTTTCAATTTCACAATTATGATTCCTTTAAATTTGGAATAGATTAATTTTCTTTCTAGTTTATTTTTAATTGTATAGAGTAGTTATATCTTTCAATTTCATAGAATAGAATTTCCATTCAAAATTCCCTAGAATAAGAAATTTCCATTGTTAGAATAGACTTTGAAGTTATTTCATTCAGAATAGTTTTCTTTGAAACTACTTCTTAGTTTTGAGTAAAGAAAAGAATATTGTATTCACAATTAGATCTATTCTATATTTCATTTCCATTTGCAATATTTCAATCTTCTTTTCTATGATCTTGTCATAAATAAGGCTTGTCTTCATCTTATAATGAGAATAATTTCCTTTAATTGAAAGTGAATTTCCTAGCACATACAATGCATGTATACTTCAAAAGTTCACAAAACCCAGGGTTTGAAAATTGATTACAAGTAAGTCAATTAAATTACCCAACAATCCTCCAACAAATCAGCCCTCAAACTATTCTTCCAACCTTCAAAGATAAACTGCAAGGATATTGCATCAACCCTTCTTCAATACTACATAAAGGACATATTTTCGACCCTACTACATCAAAATTTCAGCCCAGCTTCAAGACTACAATTTTGGCCCTCCAACAACTTCAATTCCTTCACACGTGTGAGACAACAGAGAGAGAATTTCAAATTCCTTAGAAAAATAATGACCTCCTTCTCCATCCCTAACCCTTTCCCCTTTCCATCTTGAATTCCACACTTTTACTACTTCTAGCTACTACAATTCGAACTTGTGAGAGATTTGCTTCTAAATGATTCGAGTTTCTCCAATATATAGTGAGTTGGTGAGGTCGAATTACCCTGTTGAGGATAAATTTTCCTTCATTGAGGCTGAATTGGTGGAGGAGGCCTAAATGACTTATTTAATATTAAAATAATTGTATTTCTTAACAAATAAATCCCAATAATGGTTCTTTACAATATGACATAAACAAAGACACATGACATAAACCATAAAATCATTCAATGGAGGTTTTGACCTAAAAACAATTGACCCAAGCATGAAACCCATGCTTTAATAAGTCAATTTATTTAATAATAATAATAATAATAAAATATTTCTTTTGATAAATACATTTCATCATGACTCAAGTACAATTATGGAGACTAACACTAGTTACATTCTTCAACACTTCTAACTGGCACATAGAACTATATGTATGCACTTTTCCCTTCAATATATCGATAAGATTTATTTCAAACATGCCTTACGGTGGATTGTTATTTCCCTTCTGATGATAATGATATCTTCTTTCACAATCTCGATACTTCCTATAATATTATCTACACTAGAATCTTCCAAGGTGCTAAGTCAAGAAGCTCTACTCAAGGTGATAGATTGATCCCTTTCTTGAGTTCAAGATAGAGTTTTATAGTTTCTCAACACTTACATATAATTTCTCCTTTTTCTACCTTTAACAATAGATCTATTCCCTTGAGATATTTGTAGCATTTTATTGAAATTTTTTCCATTTAGTGCTTTCAATAGTCATAAAAGGATGTGACATTAATCTTCCTTCAAAGTGTCACAACTCGATGGAGTGAGAGGTTTCTATTTGTTAAGACTTGTATAAATCTCAAAATTTTTGAATATAATTGTGGTCCTTTAGGGTGACTAAGCTTTGGATCAGACCTTTCAAATGAACCTATAATGCCTCTACACAGTTCGGTCCCAGTCCTTAAAATTAGTTTCCTTGTTTCCTATTAGGACTACCTCTAGTCCACAAGAGATTAGTTTAACTAGTAACTTGATAACCTTCAAAGAATTGCACAGAAACTTATGATATTTCGACCTTTGAAATGTGCATGTCACAAGAACTTTTAATTTGAGCACAAGTCTTCAATCTTACTCCTAGTATTCTCAATGTTTTGATTATTCAAACTCTCTAGGTTTCTATTTATTATGAGTTGCATTGAGCTCCTTAGTGAATTTGAAGATGGCATATCTCTTGTGTGTTTGTTGTAGTCATCAAGCCATCTAATCTTCTCAATTAATATTATTATTAAGAAATTGTAATCTCTTTAAATTACAATGGATTTTTCATATAATTATTTCATATACATTGTATATAGAAGAGTGTATATATGACATTCATATTCAACCAAAGGTATATGTCATAATAAAGTGCTTGAAGCTTCATACATTGTCCACTAACCAGCCTTGTTTTTTTTATCAAGTGGTCTAAGTTCTCCAGAGATTACATCAGGCTTGACCTATGGCTTAAGAAAGTGTGACCTGGAGGCATCTAAGCCATCAAAACCACCTGGGGATCGCACCTAACATGGGACACACCAGCCCTTAACATGACTATATTTTTTCCCACAGAGTTTTGAACCGGTGACCATCACATCACGAAGTGACTTAATAGTACACCCCATCACTATCTATTTTATGCCCCGTGTGAAACAAACCTTTTGATTAAATGGGAAGTGCTCATCCAAGGGAATTTCAAGGAGTTTTAGGATCATTGGATAATGCAATGTAGGGATCAACTACAAGATATGTTTGATGGATACTATGTTGATATTTGCAAGCCAATGTAGATTTTGATGGATCAAATCACAAGACAATACATGAATATTATCATATTATGAGTCATGGATGATTATGTTTAACTAACACATTATATTAAGTATTGAATGCCATAAATTTGGTAGCACTCTATGAATCCCTCTAGGCTGAGAAAGGGGTCATGGAGGTAACCACAAACTGCTTCTAGCTAGAAACTGGTCTTTTATAGCCGGAGGGGCTCCCTCACTTAAGAAAGTTCAATATTTTGAGATTATAAGGCACACAGAGACCAGATATGAAGGGATTTTATAATGTTTGTTAGAAATACATGAAGGTTACTATAAAATGAATATTTGTAATCACAAATTTACAAACTTATGAGGCTTATGCTTATAACAAACAATTACACGTATAAAGGATTGTCTAGCATATACTTCGAAATAAGGAAAAAACTTGTAGTATGGTGGAGGTAAACATGAAAGGTACTCTTTCACATGAGACATGCCAGAACAAAAAAATGATTTTGCATAATTGTGACAAAGTATTAAGAAGAAAACAACACAAATTATGGGTATAACATCATATTTTGTTTGCAACTGAAATATTAGGATACAGTAAAATAAGAGAAATACGAGAATGAATTATAATTGAATGGATACATTACACCGATAAAGGACTGCAGATGAAAATGATAACAAATACACAGGAAAAACACATTTTTCGAAGCACAATACCACAAGAATCTATGCAAATGTTCACTGGAATAACTGAACCATAAGCTTCTTTATTTCTCAGAAATAAGATCACAGTAGACAAATCTCTAAAACCAGTTCGCAATAATATCCAGCCCTTTATTCATTCAAGTCTTCAACATTAAATAGACATACATCATTTACAAATCCATGTCTATATGCAATGCATCTCTGATCCATGGAGTGGATCGAATCAAACACAAAATAAGAAACATTAACATGCAGTTTTACAGTCTTTTTATTTTATTGAAAAAACAAAAAAACATTATGATCATATCACTCTATATTAATTAAAAAAAAATTCAAAATCCATGAGAATTATACATAAATAGAGATTCATACTTTTCTAGCATCAAAAGAAGAACAAGAAATGAGTTTCCAGGTTTGTGTTACGCAGCAGGTGGGTAGCACGCCCCCTGTCATGATTTTACCTGAAATAAGTGACACCTGGCTAGTGACTCAATGGTGACTCAACTCCCAACTTAGAAACACCTCCTTCCATTCAAATCCTGATAGTTGGCACCCTCAAAAACATGTGTAGACCTGTGTGCAGCATGTGCCTTCTTGGTTTTCATTTTGTTGTCACAAATTTTTTGAGATAGAAAGTAGCTCATCAGCAAAGGTTGATGCATTTCCAAAAAGGGAAAGATTTTGAGCCTCTATTTCCACACAAATAAAGTTAGAGTTATTTTTCAACTTTTTGTTATTTTCATCTTCTGAGGTATAGGGTATAGCTCCCATACAAGTGTTTATATAACTTTCAAAAAGTCAGAAAATCCCATTCAGAATACTTCCTCCAAAGTGCACAATTGTGAATGGGTTCAAGCATTCTACAATATCCTATACCAATGAAATAAATTTGAATTCACTATTAGACAGCTTAACTCAAAAAATGAAACCAACGGCATTTTGTATATGTATCGTGTGGTTCACAAGGATATCATTAACTGATAAAGCGAGGACCCAATCATCACTTTCTATAATAGCACAGATATCTTCCTTGAAATGTTTTAATTTTACCTCTAAATCCCATTGCCAATACAACTAAATATTATCTAAGAGATATGGAGATAATATCAAGCCTTCCTTCTCCAACAATGATCAAAGAGAGAAAGAATCTTGCACACACATTGGGGCAGCATGAAGACCTACTTTTGAATTTGAGAAAGACATGTATTTCTACATCAACTTCACAAAAATTTTGATTTCTTTCTAAGTCCATTTTAAAAATTCTACAGAATATTTTGGTGCATCTACAAAAATTATTGCAAAATTTTTTGTTGCTTGTGAAATGACTGAAAAAACCAGTTGTACTAGGTTTGTAGCATAAGTTTCAGGGTAGAATGTAAAGGAAGGAAAATAAATTTGGATATCGCTCTCAAGTCTTGAATGATAATAATGTAAGAATAATGTGAGTGTCTTAGAACCATCACCAAGTCTAAGAAGACCAAATATTTATTTCCGCATCTCATAGCCATATGTTGCAGGCTTTTCAGCAATTTCATAAAATTGTTTAGAAAGTCTAACCTTACACTCACTAAAAACAGATCAATATAACAGGAATTATTATGATGAAGAGTCTCATTCTTTTTTATATTTAATGGTATCTCAATCCTATGCCTCTAAAATATCCAAAGCTTCATTCACTTTACGCTCTGCCAGAAGAACATCTAAAACCTCACAAAGATTATTTGCATGAATTTCTAGCTCACTAAGTGAAGGATCTTTAGTATAATTTGAATAACTAACCAAATAAATAGCTTCAAAATTTCCAGGTTTAGTATAAACAACAATACATGTCTCATTTAATAAATCCTCATGATAAACTTCCACTTTTATCTCTTGGACAAGATCTCCTTGAGTCAAAATATTACTTTTCAATTGTATCTCCTCTTATTCCAATTTTAAAATTTATTTAAATATTTTGACAAATGAAGAGTAATTAGAATGCATATTACAATGCATTTCATTTTCAGATGTTGCTTTCATTTCCAATAGATGTGATAAAAGTCCCCCTGAAAATCCAAATCCAGTCGTGTTGACACTGTATGACTTTGGGAAGACATTGTGGAGCATTTTCGTAGCACTCTATGTGCAATGATTGTTGCGTAGAACCTCTGTGCAACACAACTTATGTGATCATTGTAGTTGTAGCTTTGATCCTTGTATTTTTCAAGTTTCAAACTAAACCTTACACTTCGATCATGAGCATGCACCAGGCTTGGATATCAACTATGCAAGCAATTGTGTGAAGCAGATGGCGGTCTGTTGATGTAATTTGAATTTTATATTGTGTTTGTCCGGTTGTGTGATGTCACTCAAGCACCTCCTTTGAAAGATATGACAATCCATATGATAATCAATTGAAATTTTGGTTGGGTGGTATTTTAAGTAACGAGGCTATGTGGGTTTGTGTCAATATGATTCTGTGATCATGGCCATTTAAGGGGATGAAAGTAGGATAGGATGGGTAGTATGGGAATTATGGAGTTTAGAAATATGAAATGATAAATGGATATGGGGATGGGTTATAGGATTTGATAAATGGAAAATATGAAAATGAAATGTAGGATGTGGCTTAGAGTCTTAGGAAAAGTGAATAGGGTATGAAGGAGAACAAAGGAGTTGCTCTTAATGGCCATCTTGCTTTGGGTAGCATGATTTTTCAATTAAAATTGACTTAACACTAACTTAAATAAACTTTCTGATATATTCATATTTGACACGTACCACATGAATCAATTGCTCAAAATTTTGGGACAATTACTCCCCAAAACTCAACGTTGCTTCAAGCTTTCAACCAAACCATTTAATGACCAGACACATGTCAATGTTTTGCACAATGGCACTTGAACTTATGACAGTGACAGTGTTTATAAGTTAGATTTATCAAAATACTGCAAATTAATGGATTCTAAAAGACAATTCGAAACTGTGCAAAATACTAACGATAACATTGACTCTAATGGGAATGGCAGCCTCCCAGTGAGGTGCCAAGAACAAAAACGCATACTAGTAGCATGTCCATTTGGAAAAGGATTCAATAATTAAAAATTGAAACTTAACTGAAAGAATAAAAATTAACTATTGGTGAACTTACGTATGGGAGCAAACCATTGGGATCTTAGGTCCTTCACTTCGGGCTTCAAATCCTAATTATAACCTCCCACCCATTGAAGATATATACACTAGGTAACCTCTTCTCTCCAATGTAACCAGTCAATAAAATGGCCACTTTGCTAAATGTTTCTCACAGTTCCCTTGAGAAAAAAAAAGGAAGAAGAGATTAGCAACTCAAAATTCCACTAATGCAAAGAACCAGAATCCGAAAAAAAACACAGCCACCCATTATTCCAACAGTAAACTGTCCATGGGAAGAGAAACATATTCCTTCAATGATTGAAAGAGGCCAGCAAAAGGATCTTCACACAGATGATTGGTTACCTTCATCTGATGATCAGTAAGAGGAATTTGTTCTTTGATTTCTCCCTCTTCAATTAAGGCAACCATAGTAATAACACGCACATCCACATGATCTAAAACAACCTTCTCTTCTTCAGCAGACTTCATTTTTTGAACTTGGAGGCAAATCTCCCTGAATAAAATCTTCTTTTGCAAGCAGTCCTTGAATCACCTCTTCTTCTTCAATTTTATCATCATCTTGATAATGCTTAACGGGATAAATTGGTTGTGTTTATTCATCAACCTTTGGCTGACTAGTTTCATCTTCAGCTGCTAGAATTGTTTTATACTAGTCAATTTCATTTTAAGCTGTTGCTTAATGTACTTCTCATGTTTCATCCTGAGGAAAAGAAAGCTCAAACAAGGCTTATTCAATTTCATCATTCATTACATCCTAATGATAGATTTCAATACCCATGACCTGAAACAGATCATTAAATCTTTCACAAAATATTTCTATCACCACTATAGAAGGATGATTTTTTTTTTAAATTTGTACAAAATGCTGAATAGAAGTCTATCAAAGAACATAGACTAGTAATTGGCAACCCTTCATACCATGACCTTGTGTTTCCCTCTAAAGTTTTCATAAACATCAATGAATCCTTATGAAATACAACTTCTAATCTACATACATGCATGTGGAATTAATTAAATGTAGAGCAACATATTCACCCTTTCCATCTCTGAATATTAGGATATGAGTTAACCAGTTGAAAGGAGGCATGGGATTTGGAAAAATAGGAATATGAGATCTGTCCATTGGAGCATACCTGGGATTCGTTCTTGCACCCATATTGAAATCGGTCAACAATAATTATTGAAATTACTAACCTTTGACTAGGGGAGTAACTGTGAAATTTCAATCTTCTGGATTCTTTGAACTCGGAGTCGTCAAGTGAATGATTCATCCTTCTGATGTCCAACTATAGTTCACCATTAGCAATTAGATCTAAACTATGATGATATTTCCATGGGAATATGAAACCCTTCGGTCCCTGGAAATGGCGTCACTATTTTAGCACTCTATAAATCCCTCTAGGGTGAGAAAGGGGTCATGGAGGTAACCACAAACTTCTTCTGGCTAGAAAATGGTATTTTCTGAACAGACGGGGCTCCCTCACTTAAGAAAATTGAATATTTTGATATTATAAGTCACACAGAGACCAGATTTGAAGGGATTTTAAATTTTTTTTGGAAATACAAGAAGTTTACTGGAAAATGAATATATGTGATCATAATTTTACTAACTTATGAGGCTTATGCTTATAACAACTAATTACATGTACAAAGGCTTGTGTAGCATATACTTCGAACTAAGGAAAAAACTTGTAGTATGGAGGAGGTAAACATGAATGGTACTCTTTCACATGAGTCAAGTGAGATCAAAAATCTAATGGTGCATATTTGTGACAAAGTATTAAGAAGAAAACAACACAAATTATGGGTATAACATCATATTTCATTTGCAACTGAAATATTAGGACACAGTCAAATCAAAGGAATATGAGAATGAATTCTAATTGAACTGAGTCATTACACCCATAAAAGGACTGCATAAGAAAATGATAACAAATACACAGGAAAAACACAGTTTTCAAAGCACAATACCGCAAGAATCTTTGCAAATGTTCATTGGAATAATTGAACTGTAAGCTTCTTTATTCATTAGAAATAAGATCAAAATAGACAAATTTCTAAAACCAATTAGCAATCATATCCAACCATTTCTTCATTCAAGTCTTTAGCATTAAATAGACATACATCATTTTAAAATCCATGTCTAGATGCAATGCATCTCTTTTCCATGAAGTGGATCAAATCAAACACAAAAGAAGAAACATTTACTAGTTTTACAATATTTTTATTTTAATGAATAAACAAAAAAAAAATATGATCATATGACTCTATATTATTTAAAAAAAAGTGTCCAAATCCATGAGAGTTATCCATAAACAGTAAGCCATACTTTTCTAGCACCAAAAGAAGAAAGAAAAAATGAGTTTCTAGGTATGTGTTGCGTAGCAACTGAGTAGCATGCCCTTTTGTCATGATTTTCCATGAAATAAGTGACACCTCACTGGTGACTCAGATCCCAACTCAGTAGCACTCCATCCATTCAATTCATAATAGTTGTCACCCTCAAAAACATGTGTATACCTATGTGCAGCATGTGCCTTAGCCCTTGGTTTTCAGCAAGGGCTAAAGTATTTACCAAAAGGAAAACTTGTTGAGCCTCTATTTTCGCAAAAAAAAAAAAGGTTTATCTCTGAAATATGTTTATTTTCATCTTCCAATGTAAAGGGTATATCTCCAATATAAGTGTTTATATAGCTTTCAAAAATGCAAGCAAGCCCATTCAGAATAATTCCTCCAAATTGCATAATTGTGAATGGGGTCAAGCATTCTACAATATCATGTACCACTGAAATAAATTTGAATGCACTATTAGATGACTTAACTTGAAAAATGAAACCAACAACATTTTGTATATGTGACGTGTGGTTCACAAGGATATCATTAACTGGTAAAATGAAGACCCAATCATCACTTTCTATAATAGCATAGATATCCTCCTAAACCTACTTTAATTTTTCCTCTAAATTCCATTCCCAATACAATTGGATGTTCTCTAAGAGATATGGAAATAATATCAAGCCTTCCTTATCCAACAATGAGCAAAGCAAGAAAGAATTCTACACACACATCATGGAAACATGAAAACCTACTTTTGGATTTGAGAAGGACGTGTATTTCTTCACCGGCTTCATAAAATGTTTGATTTCTTTCTGAGCCCATTTTAAAAATTCTGCAGAATATTCTGGTGCATCTACAAAAATTGTTGCAAAATTATTTGTTGCTTGTGAAATGTCTAAAAAAACCAGTTGTGCTAGGTTTGTAGCATAATTTTTAGGGTAGAATGTAATGGAAGGGGAAAAAAATTATATCACTCTCAAGTCATGAATGATAAGAATTTAATAATAATGTGATTTCCTAGAGAACATCATCAATTTTGAGCATACTGGATAATGCTTTTTGCATCTCAGAGCCATACGCTACAGTTTGTTCAGAAATTTCAGGAAACGTTTTAGTAGGTATGGCCTTACACTCAATAACAATAGATTGATATAAAAATAATTTGTATGGTGAAGAGTTTTATTATTTCTGATATTTAATGAGAGCTCCATCCTCTGCATCTAAAATAGCCAAATCTTCATCAACTTTACACTCTGCCAGAAGAACATCTAAAACCTCACAAAGATTATTTGCATGATTTTCTAGCTCACCAAGTGAAGGATCTTCAGTAAAATTTGAATAACTAACCAAAGAACCAACTTCAAAATTTCCAAGTTCAGGATAAACAGTAGTACATGTCTCATTTAGTAAATCCTCAAGATTAACTCCCATTTTTAGCTCTTGGACAACATCTCCTTGAGTCGAAATATGCCTTTTCAATGGTATCACCTCTTACTCCAATTTTAAAATTTCTTCAGATATTTTGACAAATGGAAAGTAATTAGAATTCATATTACAATTCAGTTCATTTTCAGATGTTACTTTCGTGTCCAATAGTTGTGAGAAAAATCACCTTATTCCCTTTAAAAATCCAAATCAAGTCATGTGGATGTTGTATGACTTTGGGAAGAGGTTGTGCAGCAGTTTCATAGTGCTCTCTATGGAGTGACTGTTGCATAGCACCTTTTCACAGCACAACTTTGGTGATCACTCTAGTTGTATCTTTGATCCTTGGCTCTATCAAGTTTCAAACTAACCCTTACTCTTCGACCACAAGCATCCACCAGGATTGGATATCAATTATGAAGGAAATTGTGCGTAGGAGATGGCAGTCTTTCGATGTAATTTGAATTTGATATTGTTTTTTTTTCCCGTTGTGTGATGCCACTCAGGAACCTCCTTCGAAATATATGATGATCCATATAATAATAAATTGAAATTTTGGTTGGGTATGGTATTTTAAATAGTGGGGCTATACGGGTTTGTGTCAATATGATTTCCTGATCATAGCCATTTAAGGGGATGAAAGTAGGATAGGATGGGTAGTATGGGAATTATGGAGTTTAGGAATATGAAATGATAAATGGATAGGAGGATGAGTTATAGGATTTGATAAACTAAAATATTAAAAGGAAATGTAGGATGTGGCTTAGAGTCTTACGAAAAGTGAATAGGGAATGAAGGAGAAAAGAAATGATTTGCTCCTAATGGTCATATTTTTTTGGGAAGCATGATTTTTCAATCGAAACTGACTCGACATGGACTTAAATACACTTTCTGATAGGTTCATATTTGACATGTTGTAATATTCCCAAATAGGAAAAGCAGCAATATAATGCAAAATTTCAGAATAATAATGTAGATCATCATTTAAAAAATAAGAGGCCAATATGGGGACCTTTCATATGTTATTACAGTAGAAAAATATGTGTAAGATATGGCCCATGAGATGCATAACAAGAAAAACAAGTCTCCAGTGAAGAAAATCCCTCAATATGAGGTGCTACAACTAGATATAAAAGTTGGAAAACCCTTACATCATTATTTTATTGCCTCTGCAATAGCAGTAGATTATACATCAGATCTAGAGCTACTGTATGCATAAAATGTTAGATCTATATCGGATCCATGCACTATACAAGCTCCTCTAAAGAACCCCCTTGGGGTTTTCAACAAAACACCAAGTACAAGATGTAGATCTAAGATCTAAGACTACAGATCTACTGAAAATATAGATCTGGAAAGTGTGGTTGATCTGATATGATCAATAGAATAGCCTCCTCCAATAGATCTTCAAATTGAAGGGAAGATCCCCAACACTACAAAATCAACTCTCCAAATGGTGTGCTAAATCACCCTGCAACTCCATGTACAGAAATAATGCAGATCTAGAAGTAAAATACATTGTAGGGATCAAAATATGGTTTTCCTGATTCCAAGATCTGAAAATGAGCTCCAAAGCCTTCAATATTTTCCTCCCAATGAAGTGGAAACCTCCTCCACTAAAAAGGAGCACTGAAATGGCCTAGATCTGAAAGATCTAGTCTCCACTTGTTGCAGCTTGCAAAAACAACCAAATCCTCAACAGTATATGCATTGTAGTTGAAAGAAGAAGCTTGGCCCTAAGCCAGATAGTGGAAAATGCAATACAAACTCTTTGAAGAGCTACTCAATGGGAAGAGGTGGGATTCCTGATTAGGAACACCCAATGCTAAACAAAATTCAATCTCATCTAAACAGCAAGAGAAAGATATATGTCTAAATAGACCATATATTCAAAAATATAATATACATCAACAACCCTCTAATGTTGCCATCCTCTTCCTTTTCTAATTCAAGAGCTTGTGAACCCTAAACCACATCCAATGATAACACTCCTTTCACACAAAGCATCTCCATCTAAAACTTCGATGTGCCTCATTGATGGCCACTCCTCCATGACAATGTTGTAGATTTGGTTAGGGTTGACCCAGTCAAAGTGATCCAACTCCTTTCACACCAAGGGTGATTTAGTTAAGCTACCAAGATTTGTCTCTTTCACATTTGGCATTGATTTATTCATGATTAAGGAGAAATATGAACCTCCTTTTCCCTCTTATTCTTTAAACAAACTGTAAAAACAAAAATGAATATTCCAATTAGCTCATGACTAATTGGGAATATTACAGTCCTCCATTCCCAAATGTCACTTGTCCTCAAGCAACTGACAAGGTGAGTGCTGCAACTCTTTCCTTCCTCCATTAGTGACACCAACATTTAATAAGCTTCCCTCATAAGCTAAGTGTTCACCAATCCATCCCTCCATGAATTTCTCCTCCAAAGTTCTCATGAGATGCAAATAATCCATCCCATAAGGAGACATTAGCTCAAATGAAACAAACATGGTTTTCCCAATGTTCTCCTTGAAAAATGTAACATAAGGTACATGAATAATCTCCATCCCATAGGGCACATACATACCTCCCATCCTCCCTCCATACATTCCCATAAAAATTACAAGTACATCATCAATGTATGGGATCAAAATTACATACATACAAATAGAAATTTGTGCATATGGAGGTGGGTCATAGTCCCACATGTGGAACCAGCACAGTGCATCTCCTGACTGCATCAGATCATGATGTGGTAAGTGGTTTTTGCACCACTTACTTGTTTTCCAAGTCATCTCACTATGGCTTAAAGTGTGAGATATGTTTGGTGCTTTAGGAATGCACCCACAACAATACAATATCTGCCTTTGATCTCCAAGGAAGTGGCCATGTTCAGAAATTTTTTTGGCCCAAATTTGGCCATGAATTTTGTATGGTATAGTGCTTCTCCTTGGATCTATGGCCTACATAAACATAGTAAAATAATGCATATGTTCATCAAATAAAACAGTAGGTACATAAGCATGTCTTTCACCAAAGTTCCTCCTTACACAAACGGAGTGGTGCATAGATCTATCTTCTTTCTCATAAGAAGAAAGATATGGTTGAACTAACTCTTTTATAGAGTCATGTTGTTGTCCCAACTCCACATGGTTCATGTATCTTTGAAAATGGTGATGTAATTCTCCTTCAAAGCCCCTCCAAATATAGCTTCTCATGATGATGTTGCAGAACCTCATGGAATATGTGTGGCTGAAAAATAACTCATCATAGGCCCTTTGTAGCAACTTCTTCTTGAGCTTGGATGCTCTAGAAAAGAATATCCTACCATGATAATAGATGGCTCCTTCTTGGACTGAATATCCCTCCTCATGTAGTTGGTCATCAAGTATCATGCATATGTGAAGATCCTTGGAATAATCCACCAGCAGTTGGGATTTCCAATATGGATCAATCTCACATAGTGACAATGTTGATGATCCATCATAGGAAGCATTTGTCATGTATTTTTCCTCCTCTTTGACATATCCCATGCCAAAGTTACATATTGGAAGGCTGCTATCCTCCCTTTGTTGCTCCTTTCTTAGTGCAATATCTGAGATGAGAGTGGGTAATGATGATGTTGGGAGAATTTCTCCCTCCTCCTTGAGTCTACCCAAGACTCTCAGCGTTGTACCATGTCCTCCAAAATCTCCCATTCCTCCTAGATCTAAGAATGGTGCATCATGATGTGAGACATGCCTCATCATCTCCTGATCCCTTGGCCTCTCCGGTGGAATGCCTCCATGCAAAGAGACATCAATATCAAAAGTAGACTGCATATATGAGTGGACTACTTTGTCCTTGCTCTCACTGCACAAATCAATCTACCTCTTTTTTGCATCAACCTTCCGAAATAGATAGGGGTATGTGCTCCTAATCATATGATGTTGGTCATCCTCCCTACCTTCTCCTTTCATCTACAAGGTCTCACAATATATCAATAATGGCACATGTTGTTCATGGATTGTGCCTTGATCTCCACATATGAGATCCTTTGGAACTTCTTGCAGTGATACAAGAGCTCCTCTCATTGGAGAAATTTCTCCATCTACCTCTCCATGAGGTGCTAGATCTGCTCCTAATGTGACAGTGTTGTTAGCTCCAGCCTGCTCTTCCCCTTCATCATGAATGGAGGTTACCTCATCATATTTAAGAGGCTCTTTGTTTTTATCCTCTTTTGAAAAAGAGATCTCCATGTCTTCCTTTTGAGAAAAGAGCTCTTCTCGAAGTGGGGATCTTGCCTCTAGCAAGGTATTCTACAAGTTTTTAACCCCCTCAATAGAATTCTGGAATGGAGTTGGGTTTATGGATCCTTCCAACTGATGCAAAGGTTTTGTTTGTTTAGGCTTGGCTAGCTCAACCAAGGAAGCTTCAGAATGTTTTACATCAAATATTTTCACTAACCTCCTAGTGAGCTTTGCATAAGTAGATACATTTACATTATTCAAGGAAGAAGTTTCATAAAACCACTAATCATAAGCCTTACCTTCAAGATAAACGTTTCTACTCTAAGGGCTTCATCTTCTGAAACTTGGTGCTGCTGCAAATAGGTGTCTATCTCCTTCACCCAAGGCCTTGCTGTACATTTTGGTGACCCATGAAAAGTAGATAGAAATAATCTACCCAATCATGCTGCTTGCACCACTTGATTCTATTATGACTACTAGGTCTTCTATTCTCCTTGATCTTTAAAATCCCTTGGAAGTTTAGATGATCTTTGAACCTCTGAGATTGAGATTCATACTCTTGAAGATAGTCACCAAGGGTCTCCTCCTTTGGTACATATCCTTCCTCTTCTTCTCTTGCCAATAATGTAGGCATGGTACCACATTGTAGATCTGATGGTGTAGCTAAGTGCTCACACTCATAATGTGACAATCTGGATCTTTCTTCATGTACAAGCCCTCTTGGATAATCTCTACACCTCTTCGTCCTCATCTCTTTGATGTCTTTGTTAATGCACTGCATAGTTTGAAGAAGAAGTTTTGAGAACTCCTTCCCTTATGATAATAAATTTTTTCCTTCATATCTTCTACAGATCTTCTCCTTTCTATGAGAAGCCTCCTTAGATGACATAGTGGATGAAGTACATAGTATGAGCCAAGATTATGCTCTGATACCACTATAATATTCCCAAATGGGAAAAGCAGCAATATAATGCAGAATGTTGAAATAATAACGCAGATCATCATTTAAATAGTAATAGGCCAATATGGAGACCTTTCATATGTTATTACAGCAGAAAAATATGTGTAATATATGGCCCATGAGATGCATAACAAGAAAAGCAAGTCTCCAATGAAGAAAATCCCTTGAGGTGCTACAAATAGATATAAGAGTTGGAAAACCCTTACAGCGTTATTTTATTTCCTCTACAATAGCAGTAGATTATACATCAGATCTAGAGCTGCTATGTACATAAAAATTTAGATCTATCTCAAATCCATGCACTATACAAGCTCCTCTAAAGAACCCCCTTGGGGTTTTCAGCAAAACACCAAGTACAAGATGTAGATTTGAGATCTAAGACTGGAGATCTACTAAAAATACAAATCTGGAAAGTGTGGTTGATTTGATATGATTAATAGAATAGCCTCATCCAATAGATCTTCAAAGTGAAGGGCATATCCCCAACACTAAAAAATCATCTCTCCAAATGGTGTGCCAAATCACCCTGCAACTCCACCTACAAAAATAATGCAGATCTGGAAGTAAATTGCGTTGTAGGGATCAAAATATGGTTGGTCTAATGCAAAGATCTAAAAATGAGCTCCAAAGCTTTCAATACTATCCTCCCAATGAAGTGGAAACCTCCTCCACTGAAAAGGAGCACTGAAATGGCCTAGATTTGAAAGATCTGGTCTCCACTTGCTGCAGCTTGAAAAAAAAAGCAAACCCTCAACAGGATCTATGATGTAGTTGCAAGAAGAAGATTAGCCTTAAGCCAGATAGTGGACAATGCAATACAAACTCTCCCAAGAGCTACTCAATGGGAAGAGGTGGGATTCCCGATCAGGAACACCCAATGCTAAACAACCTTCAATCTCAGCTAAACAGCAAGAGAAAGATATATTTCGAAATAGACCATATATTCAAAAATATAGTATACATAAACAACCCTCTAATTTTTTCATCCTCTTCCTTTTATAAGTCAAGATCTTGTAAACCCTAAACCAAATCCAATGATAACACTCCTTTCACATAAAGAACCTCCATCTAAAACTGCTCTTTGCCTCATTAATGGCCACTCCTCCATGACAGCGTTGTAGATTTGGTCAGGGTTGACCCAGTCAAAGTGATCCAGCCCCTTTCACACCAAGGGTGCTTTAGTTGAGCTGCCAAGATTTGTCTCTTTCACACTTGGCATTGATTTATTCATGATTAAGGATAAATATGAACCTCCTTTGCCCTCTTATTTTTTAAACAAATTAGAAAAACAAAAATGAATATTCCAATTAGCTCATGACTAATTGGGAATATTACACATGTACCACATGACTCAATTTCTCAAAATTTTATGATAATGACTTCCCATGACTCAACGTTGCTTCAAGCTTTCAACCAAACCACTTAATGATTAGACACATGGAAATGTTTTGGATAGTAACACTCGAACTTATGACAACGACAATGTTTATAAGTTAGATTTATTAAAAGACTGCAAATTAATGGATTTGAAAAGACAATTCGAAACTATGAAAACTACTGACGCTAACAAAATTGACATTATTTGTCATTAACAAAATTGACATTATTTGTTTCAAGATACTCTTCTACTCGCCAAAATATGAATTGGATGTGTATTGATAGTGATTTAAGACATCATATAACAATTGATAAAATTATCAACTAAATTCTACCTCTATTAATTCAAATTACATGAAATTTTTTTTAAATGTAACCATTAGTATAAATTGATTATTAATTAATAAAATTAATCACTATTTTATATCACATAGTTGTTGATTTATTTTTTTAATAATATTTTATTTTAATTAGTAATTACCTTATAGATTATATTATTAAATAAAAACATATTATATTAATTATTATATTATTAAATCAAAACCATACTATATTAATTATTACATTATTAAATCAAAACAATATCATATTAATTATTATATTATTAATAATTCCTAGCTCATATATATGTTTTTGTCATGTAATTTCATATGGTTTTCACATAGACTATGAGTTTTCTCGATATCTCAAAACTCTTATGCGTTTTTGACATTTCATGCATATGGTTTTCACATAGACTATGATTATTCTCGATGGCTCCACTCCTTTATACATTCTATTCTTGCAACGAACTCAAGGGTTTCTCGGTGGCTCTACTCCCCACATTTGATTCTTGTAGCAGACCTTGGGGTTTCTCGGTGGATTTGTTCCCTACATTTGATTCTTGCAGTAGATATGAGGGTTTCTCAATGGCTCCTCTCCCTTGAATGTTTCTCGATGGATCCTCCCTACATTTGATTCTTGTATACCTAAGGGTTTCTCAGTCACTCCTCCCTACATTCCATTCAGTTTTCACTTGAGTGGTTCTTTGTGGCTCCTCCATAAATTTGATTCTTACAAACCGACCTGGGATATTCTTGGTCGATCCTCTCTACATTTGATTCATAATTCCCTTCCCTATGAGGACTCCTTTAAGAATCCATAATATATGATGGATTCAAGCATCATGGTTAAGCAATGGTAAGTCCACATTCCTTCTTCAACACCTGCAATTATAGGGTTTTCAAAAAAATGTCACAATCCTGAGGGTAGGCACAATTGAGACCATTTATGCCCTAACCCAAAAACTCATTTTCCTAATGTGTGCATTAATAAGAGAGTAGTAGCATGGTTATCGGATAATTAATCTGTTCATTCCTTCTTGAGTCCTTTATTTAGTCATGGGCTACATCTTATCCATCCATTTGTGAATATATTATTTAATCATGGGAGGCCAGAGTTGATGGTGAACCAAACAACCCATCGGTGGTAACATGAGACTAGTAAGTTCATATGTGGTACCTGGAATATGACATGTGGTATCTGGAAGAATTCATAAGGAAATTTAGGGTAAAGATTCAATATACTAGACTTGTATCCCCGTCTTGGGATACTTTGGATTGTAATTTTGAGTGGTTTGGTTTTTTTTATTTTCTGCGTCACATCTTCATTGTTCAAACTCAACCAATAGATTATATTTTCTAAGACTATGGCTATTCGGACCCTTGCAAATAGTGATATAGTTCTCTTCCAAAGTTTAATGATTTTGAATGCAAGTTTGTGGTTCTAGACTTGAGAAGAGGGCTACGTATAGTTCCCAAAACTATGATCCAATTAGTAATGAGTTCAATCTTGAGAGGATGGATTTCTTGACTATTAGGTCTCTTGAAAATAGGCTTAATATACCTTTTCTTACTTTTGAATAAGTCTGTGATTTTATTACAGTGATAAGGTATTGGATTTATGCTCTTGTCTTGGACTTTTACTTTCTCTAGAATCTCGGCCTAGGGTAAATTCCTCGACATCGCACGATGGCACCATCTTGGCATCGCATGAGGGTATGGTATTGCCACCAAACAATGGCACAGTCTTTGAATCGCATGAGGGTATGGTCTCGTCACCACACGATGGCACTATCTTGGCATCGCATGAGAGCATGAACTTGGCATCGTGTGATGACATGGTATAGCACACTTCATACAGTCTCAACCGCATATAATTTTAGTTCCTGGAATTGCATCTATATGACAATGTCAGCATCATTCATCAAATTTAGGTTATATTCTTGGCATCACATGGTTCCTCTTCATATGCAATGTCGTCTCCATTTTCGGCACTACTGTTCCAGGAACTAGTGTATTGTGGTATAATGGCACCCCTTTTCATATATATTCCACCTCTAGTATGTGACCTAATTGCATGGTATAATTGGAATGCATCACACACACACACACACACACACACACACACACACACACATATATATATATTCCTCTGTATGTATGATGATCTCATTGTAACATAACAAAACATCGTTCAACTATAGAGTCTATTATATTGATATGATATTAGCATGGTGTGATTTACACATTGTAGTTCAGTATTAGTGTGACACTACAAATGTGTGCAACACAATAGTATGGAACCATATTTGATTTATTCATTGCAGTTCAGTATGTAACACAATATTATGGCACCATGTAGAAAAGGCATCCATGCTATCATTTCTGAAACCTCAAACCCTAGTGAAAATATTGGCATGACAAAGTTGATGATATTACATTAATAACATTTCAAATATGTTAGTGGTTTCATTGTTTCTATGTCCAGTGTAAATTTGTAACAAGTGTCTCTATATGTGAATTTTTTTATTCTTATGATCAAAGTACATTAATTACATCAAGTCATGGTACATATACAATTATGAAGATAATACAATTCTTGAATAAATAATTTTATTTTACAAAAATACAATTTCCTTTTCTTTTTCTTTTAACAAGTACATTGATTACATCAAGTCATGGTACATATACAATTATGAAGACCGAATATGAGTAAGTATTCACTAAAAATTCCTAACATTTCCATTCATGTATTTGGAAGTCTACATCCACCATCATTTGAGATTAATAATAGGCCTCAGACCTCTCATGTGGCACTTAATGTGGATGTTTTTTTGGGTATAGGTGTACATAACATGACATATATCACTATCCCAATGGAAGGTGGTTCAAACTTTACCTTTGGCACTCTTCATCCTTTTCCTCCATTGGAGTGGGATTAAGGATTGAAGAGCATAGAGGTTCATTAAATGTTCCAAAAAAAAGCCACAATAGTCATTGGAATAGGATAAGGCTCATAAAATACCATGGGAATAGTATTTCTCTTGTGGTAGGAAAGGAAATTTATCTTTCTCAAGTTGAGGAATTTCCCAACAAAACATTATTCAGTAAATTATTCAATTGTTGTGTTAATATAGGTCAATTTTCTTTATGTATGCAATAATTTTGGTTTAATTTTCTCATGTATAGTTTCATTAGTCATTTCATATTGAGAGGATGTAACGGTATTATCCTTTGGTATGAGGAGGGAGCATGGAATATATTGGCCCAAATGTGGTCAATGAATCATTGTTTACTTGGGCTTATACTATTGCACCCTTTTTTTTATGTGTGTATATGTATAAATCATATAATTTTTTGATATGGGTAAAATTTCCCAATATCCCAATTTAAATTCAGAATAATGTAGGTATTAAATCCATAGGATATACAATTAGACCCTATATTATATGTGATGATGGGTATGTAGAGAATAAATTATTGTTAATGGCCCTCAAAAAAATATTTTGATTCAAGCTCAAACCCAAAATCCAAACATTATATTAGATGGGTCTCAATAGAATATCATTCTAGAACAAAGGTTGATACTTCAAACCCTATCCATTTGTGTGAGGGAGGAAATGACTAAAAAATAAATCGATTTTCTTAAAATATGGCTCGGATCCACCTGCAACAAATATATCAGATGGTAGAATTTGAAATCTCAGTATTTCCTCTTTAGATCTGTAAAGAAAAATAAAATATATAACCACCCATGTTGTTCCACATTTTTTTAAAGGTGACAAGGTTTTAATGTTGAGATAAAGGAGGCCTCCCCATGATACTATCATGCCAAATGTTGATATGCTCATTTTTCATGGAAACAAATTTAGTTAAAATTAAGGAGGAAAAACAACATTGATAATCCTCTAGACTCGTGAACCTTTTCTAACTTATATGACCTGATCAAGGAAATTACATCACACTCCAAGATTCATCCTATGAATGACTTGATTCCACCAATAATACCTACTTGAAATAAGCTACCAAAACAATTTATATTCAATTTCTAGCTAGGGGGTTCTACCATGATGATATACTTCATGTGTGTGAATTAATAAATCCTTCATATGAAGCACTATATCAATAGTTTATACGCTTCAATCCTATTGAAACTCAGGTATTTTTAGTGCTTTATAACTCAAATGATAATTTTTTAGTTGCAGTTCCTACTAGTAGTGGTAATACTATTTGTGCTAAGTTTTCTTTACTATTATTGCATCAAAAAATCCTAGATTGTATCTTTCGATGTGTCTATATTGCTACTATAGAAAATATTGCCAAAGATATATATCAAGATTGAGAGAAGAAATTCAGAATAAAGACCAAAAAACCCAAAACTACCTCCTACGCTTGACAAGACCCCTTTAGGTTGTGGCTACTTTAGATACTCTCAAATTATGATGAATCACACTTGGGTTGGTGAGAATGAGGCTTGTCCTCACTCTAATTTATATACTTCTCAAGGGGTTCATCTAATCTACTATTGTGGGCTTGAAAAATCATAAAATTACAGAATTTGACTTGAACAAATCATGTCAAAACCCATCAACCATATAGAAAAATGAAAATATCATCATATGAAACTATAATTTCAATGATTTTCATTGCCTCTAGTTCTTCTCAAAGTCCTCTAACCTCCATGTATCAAATCATCAAAATTCCTCGTGGTTCCACACCCACACGCTTGGGTGAAAATTCTAAGGGCTTGGGTTCTTAGCCCACAAGTCATTTTTGTGTACCAATCCCTCAAAAATCCCTATCGCCTAGAGTTTGGAGTACCTCCCAAGCTATAAATCTCAATAGCCTCGACATCCAAAGAAATTTCCTTTTATTCCACCAAAACTAGTCACATTGTTCAACATATCTAAGTATGTGGGTAATTTTTTGTAATGGAAGATTAAATTCTATCAAATTAGGTTGAGTTCTCAAGTTATCGAGTGAATTCATTGGTTAGGATTAATAGGTTTTCAATTTCTAAATTTTTTAAATATTGCTTGAACATTTTAAACACAAAGAACTTCCTGATAACTCACTTGTACTAAAATAATGTTCTTGTGGTTTTGTCAAGACATTTATGTGACATCCCTTATGACACTCACTAACAGTTTCTCTCATTTGATGGAGTGTTATAAGATGTTCAACCAAATTGGTATTTTTTATATCAATATTCATTGAGTGGTGGATGTTCAAGTAGGATAGAAAAAATTGACCAAACATTTGTTACATCGTCTAGCAAAATAAAATCAACTAGAGGTGAAAATATTAGAAGAAAATTCCATATATGCATGGAAATTTTTCTCGCTAAATGGGGGTCATGTTCTTATGATAATGATATTATATATGACATCGAGGTTCCCTTGAGATACAAACATCTAGTGAAACAATGGAAACCAGACCAAGGATATTCCTAAAATAAACACTGATTTTTCTATCAATGAAAGGATATACGGCATTGCCCTGTCATCATTACATGGTTTAAGGCTATTTTTCATGGATGGAATAAACATATGCTATATAGGATTAAGTAAATTGATGGAGTATGTCGAACCTTGTTATAACTACAATGATTGGGTACGACTAGTTCAATATACCAAAAGTATGCAAAGATATCTAGTGGTCGTAAATTATATACAACTAAAAGACAATGATGAAAATAAAGGTGCAACTATGTATATTGATGTAAGGCCAAAAGCAGAAGGAAATATTACAAGGTTTATAAATAGTACACATCTCATCACCACAAATTAGCAACCCAATTGCATATTTGAGGGACGTGAAGGAAATTGTTTATTTGTATGTGTCATTAAATCAATAGTTGTAGGGGAAGAGTTGCTCATTAATTACAATTTGAATAGAATAAATACAAATATTTCTATTATGGGGGTGATATGTATTCAATTTTACCCAACTTGTAAGCAATTTCTATTGTATGTTATGATTATCATTTACTACATGAAGTTTCTATATGAATTTAGGCATATGCCAATAGTGGTTTTATAATTAATATAATGATGATTAATTCTGTATGAGTTTAGAATTACACTTATTTGGGGTGATAAGGGGAAGGCACCAGCCTTAGATTATTTGATAGATGCTCATGAGGAAGAGGTTACTGATGATGCATTTTTTATGTATGTCAATCCAATGCAAGCAATAAGGAAGCTTAAATTCAAAGAAACCAAGAAAATTAATTATTTAGTTTTGATTTAGTCTCGCACAGATGGGATAAAAGAAAAAATAAAAAAAAATTCTACAACAATTTCATCGGTATGGGGTCAAAAACTCATTTAATTATCATAATTATTTTTTAATGATTTAGTTATCTCATCCTTTATAAAAAAAAACTATTTATTTTACAGGAGTTTTTGGCAGAGTTCAATCCTCATGCTACAACTATGGTTTGGGTCGGCGTTGATAGCAGTGTTAATGCTCCACTTGTGAGTGAGTCACCATTCATTGAGACCGATATAGCCACTCAACTGCCCACAACAGAATATGAACCCCCTAAACAATGTACGTCGGGATCTACACATGATGTTGTGGATGCAGAGCATGATACAATTGCACAATTTGAAATGAGCTTTCCTAGATCTTCATGTGTTTCTAGCACAATATCACTACCAATCACGTTTTTTTTATATGATGACAATGTCCCTATGAAAATAGAGAAACTTCCAAGTATTTAAGAAGTGTTTTAAATATTAAGTAAAACCTAAATGAAATTAATGTATAGTTTGTGATTATATTAAACTAATGATAATATTTCTTTGTAGGAAATGATGTATTTTATAGGAGCTTGTATAACATAAACTTGGAAATATATGTGTTTACCATTCACACAAACTATAAATACCAATGTTCCAAGTTAAAAGAGTAACTTATTAATAGGATGGTCTGCTTGTTCGGTGATAGTGCCTTTAACAAATCTAGAGTCACCTCAAAGGCAGGCCTACATTTAAAATATTAGCATGACCAATATAGATATCAATTGGAAAGAGCCAAGTTGCATGAGCTACCTCCATAAATTCCAGATATGGAGTGGAGAGCACTCGTTGCATTTTCACATAAGAAGGCACTTTGAAAAGTAGGGAAGACTCCACCTGGATCAGGAAGGTATGAGGCAAGTTTAATAATGTAATATGTTTTATCATCATTGTGACATATAATTAAGTTTTTCAATGTTTTAAATATAGGTTCTTGTGTACTTCCAAGGCCACATAGGCTAGAATATCCAAACATGGGCAGCATCATTTTGGCCAAGGTGGTTACTCAAAACTGGACACAAAAATTGTAAGTATATAAAAAAATAATTTGCATCCAAATTATTGTTGGGAAAAATACTGAGAGGTGGGGGGGGGGGGGGGTTGGGTGAATCAATATTTAGAGCTAACTAATAAACTTTTTACTTTTCTTTTCTCAAAACCCATACGCTACTTTACAGAACAAAACTAGCGTATATACGTGGATATCCTTAAGGAAACTCGCTTATGCTCAGAGATCTTATTATGTATTTGATTCTTAAATCATTGCATCATTTATTCATCAGATGTTAAGCAGTAAGCATATGCAGTAAAAACAGAATAAACCATCACACATAAGCAACACACATGAACACCAGGATTTAATGTGGAAACCCAAGTCGGGAGAAAACCACCGCTGTCGTCGTCTCAGTCTTCAATATTTATTATAAGGAAAACATCTTACAACCATGTAACGCGTACCATACCACAAAGACGCAGCACCCAGAAGTTAAGGCTACAACCTTCTCTTCTCGCTTACCAAACTTCCGGAAGGGAGCTACAACCCCCTGCTCTCGTTTACCAGCCTCTCCTGGAAGGGAGCTACTACCCCCTGATATTAGCACCAGCCTCTACTGGCAGAAAGATTCTACTTTCATACTGAAGGCTTCAACCCTAAGATCCACTGCAGACCACGTTTCATCAATTTTCAAACTGGATCAAACAGCTTCAACACAACCCTTAATTGATCAACAAACATATTTTTCCCAGAACTTCAAACAGAATAGTGAGACCACTGTAGCCAGAATATCATAGATAACCCAGACTTCCGAATAGATATGCAGATGTAAACTCAACCCAGAACATTCATTAATCAAATATCATACGCTACTTCTATTTACTGAAACCGCATGTATACGTGCTTCCCTTCTTACCAACCTGCATATGACTCTGTGCATAGCATGGAGTGCATACGCTACTTCTCTTCGCTGAAGTCACGTGTGTACGTGCTTATATGTGTAGCAACCTGTGTATACTTCTGAGAACACTGATTTTTCAGAATGGGATCAGACTCAGGTTCAGATCTGAAATCAGATTTCTGTTCAGACAATCTATCAATCATGCAGAACTGTTCAGACAATCATTCTTCCTTCATTGAATCATCAACCAACAACCAACAACTTGATCTTTCATCAACTTAATCAGCAGCATAATCGTTATTGAAACAACTCAGATCTGTATGAATACATCATTGACATATAGCAGCAAAACAGATCAAATATTTCATTCCACATACTTCAGCAAAACCCTAGATTCCATACGCGCTTTTACTTCACTGAACCTGCGTATATACGCACTTTAATAAAGAAAAACCTGCATATACATCTGCACACATTTCAGAGTTGAATTCATCTTCCATACGCGCTTTTGTTGAAGACAACCGGCGTATATACGCGCTTTCTCTGTCACGAACCTGTGTATAGATCTACAGACATTATAGGGCAGTGCAATTCTTCAGACCAGATACAAAGCTCAGATCTTACCCTTTAATTTAGCAAAAATTCGCCAGATCACAGATCTAAACATTCCATAAACAGATCTAGAAAATACATAGACATTTCAGATCTAGAGATCCCTTTTCATCATTTTCTTCATAGGTGCATTATGAATTCAGATCTATCAGCAAACTGTTACCCATTCCATGCATATATATTTCATAGTGAAGTATTCATTAAAACCTAGACCCATGCACACACTTGCACTATGATCTTCTTCTCCTTATATAGATTTAGCCTTGTCAATACCATGAGTCAAAACCACTCAACCGCTGATGGTATTCCTGGACGGGATCAAATAGATAATCAAGCGCTCAATACTTTGGGTCAATACCATGGTAATTTCCCATGGTTTCCTAAATTTAGAGCGCAAATGGGCATACGCTACTTTCCACGTACATTTCCGCGTACATATGTGACTTATCCTTAACAAACCCGCATATGCCTTGTGACATACCTTGTTCAACATTATTCTGGCACTTTTTGAGCTACTTCTGAATTGTTCTGTAGATACATCAGATTTACATCATTAACAACTCATCAACTCAGTTTTCATCAAGGACAACTTCATCAGGCAGGTTCCATCAAAGTCAACACATTGTATCACATTGCCACAATCTCCCCCTTAACTCATCAAGTAGGTTTCCATCAACTTTATCAAGTAGGTTGCCATCAAGGACAACACTCTGCATCATATTGCCAAAAATCTCCCCCTTTGGACTTGATGGCAACCATGATTGTGTTTGATCACCACAAGAGATAGATACATTGATTATAACCATTATGCAAACACCATGATACTCTCCCCCTTTGACATCAAGGGCAAAGGGCAGATCAAAACCAAAACAAGGTTTTTCTTCTCTTGTAGAAAGAAGAGCTCTTGTAGATCCGATAGTGTGTACCGGTGCTCATGCTCCCTCCAACCTGCAGACCGAATGCATCCTTTCCATACGTACCAAAGCTCCCCTCATCTTCAAGGCATCCTGAACACTTTCAACAGCAAATCATCAAGGCATCTTCACCCAATATCAGAGAATGAAACAGAAATATAAGAGCTGAAACATCACCAGAGATACCCAACAGCACCATAGCTGTGCTGAAGAATGCTGACCCGGAGAAAAATTGTCAGCAACCACCCATACGCGGTTTTATCTGTATAAACTCGCGTATATACGCGACTGTCTTTCATGAAATCCGCATATCCAATTTAATCTTCTGCATTTAAGCAGATCTGATCTTCTGCATGGCAGAAACTACTCCCATCTTCTGTCTGAGATATTCGAACGCTTCCCTAGGCAGAGGTTTGGTAAATATATCAGCAACTTGTTCTTTGGAGGGAACATACTCCAACTTCACCTTTTGTTCAAGCACTTGTTCACGTAAGAAGTGATACTTGATGGGAATGTGCTTGGTCTTGGAATGCATAACAGGATTCTTTGAAATAATGATGGCACTTGTATTATCACACATAATGGAGATAGGAGGTGAACATTTGATTTGAATGTCTTGTAAGGTTTGCATCATCCAAAGAAGTTGAGTGCAACATGATGCAGCAGCCACATATTCTGCTTCTGTTGTAGATAAGGCAATAGAGCTTTGCTTCTTGTTGAACCAAGATACTAACCGGGGCCCCATATATAATGCACCACCACTAGTGCTTTTCCGATCATCAACATTTCCAGCCCAATCTGCATCAGTGTAAGCATGAAGAGTGAGATCAGCATTCTTTGGATACCATAGTCCAAAGTCTTGAGTTCTTTGTAGATATTTGAATATTCTTTTGACAGCCTGAAGGTGAGACTCTTTTGGATTAGCTTGGAATCGTCCAACAATCCCAACTGCATGCATAATGTCTGGTCTAGTCCCAGTGAGATAAAGTAGGCTTCCTATCATAGATCTGTATTCTGGTTGATTCACGGTGGGAGAATCATCATGAGAACTGAGATTACATCTGGTTATCGTTGGTGTACTTATATGTTTGCACTCTTCCATGCCATACTTCTTCAGAATTTGCTTAAGGTATTTTGCTTGTGATAAGAATATACCATCTGTATTTTGATGCACTTGCAAGCCAAGAAAGAATGTTAGTTCCCCAAGTAAAGACATTTCAAATTCTTGCTGCATGACAGAAGCAAATTTCTGACTCATAGATTCTTCATTACTTCCAAAAATGATGTCATCAACATATACAACCACAATCAATAGTTTATTATTTTCAATTTTTGTGTATAAGTTGCTATCAGCAGACCCCTTTGAAAATCCTTGTTGATGAAGATATTTGTCAAGACGATAATACCATGCCCTTAGAGCTTGTTTGAGACCATATAGAGCCTTTTTAAGTCTACAAACAAGTTTTTCATCATTTCCCAAAATGAATCCTTCTGGTTGTTCTATATAAACTTCTTCTTCTATATCACCATTGACAAATGCAGATTTAACATCCATTTGATACACTTTGATTTGTTGGAAGCTTGAAAAAGCAAGAAACATTCTTATGGCTTCAAGTCTAGCTACAGGAGAAAAAGTTTCTTCAAAGTCTATACCTTCTTGTTGAGCATACCCCTTGCAAACAAGTCTAGATTTATTTCTTATAACCTCCCCATTCTCATTTAACTTGTTTTTGAATATCGATTTAGTTACAATGACATTTTTGTCATGAGGTCTTGGTAATAATTCCCAAGTGTGATTATTTTCAATTTGATCAAGCTATTCATTCATGGCTTGAATCCAACATTCATCTTTGCTAGCTTGATTGACATTGTGTGGCTCAATAGTGGATAGAAATGCCAGATAGCTAGAAGATCCCACAAGAGTCCTTCTTGTTTGTACACCTGATCCCTTATCTCCCAAAATTTGAGATTCTGGATGATTCTTTTGAACATATATGGATGGAGATTTTTCAGATAAATCATCTTAAGGTTCTTCATTGGGTTCACTGTCTATATCATTTCTATTTGATGTAGAAGGACACATGTCACCATCGTCTTCATTTTTTGTTTGTTTTTCTTCTTTTGGGGCTGCAGGAGACTCATCAATAACAACATCAATACATTCAACAATCTTCCGAATTCTTTTATTGTAACATTTATATGCTCTACTCCTAGAGGAGTAACCAAGAAGTATTCCTTCATCTACTCTAGGTTCAAAATTGCCAAGTTTTTCATCATTATTTTTAATAAAACATCTGCTTCCAAAAACTCTAAAATGCTTCACAGTGGGAGGATTACCATACCAGAGTTCATATGGAGTTTTGTCACTATTTATATGAACATGTTCCTTGTTAAGAATATTTACCACTGTATGAGCTGCTTCTCCCCAAAATGTGTCAGGTGTTCTGGAATCATCAAGCATAGCTCTAGCCATTTTTTGAACTATTTTATTCATTCTTTCTGCTGCACCATTTTGTTGTGGAGTACCAGCTACAGTAAACTGTCTTTTTATGCCATGTTGTTTACAAAATTCAAGGAATTCATCTGAAGTATATTCATCTGAAGACACTTGATTTTTAGATCTAATTCATTTTCAACCAAAGCTTTGAAATTCTGAAATTTCTCAAATGCTTCATCTTTGTGTTTAAGCAACCCAATCCAACACATTCTAGAGAAATCATCAATAAACAAGATATAATATTGTTCACCACGTGGTGACTTTTTCCTCACAGGTCCACATATGTCAGTATGAATAAGTTCAAGAGGCTTACTTGATGATCCTTCCTTGGAATTAAACTGTACTCTGGTTTGCTTACCAAATTGGCAAGATTTGCATATGATATTTTCGGGTGGAGTAATATTGGGAAGATCATGGACAGCTTTAAGTTTTCTTGATTTGTTGATCTGAGAGAAGCTCAGATGTCCCAAACTTCTATGCCATACCTATTTTTCTAAAGATTTACTCAAGTAACATTGTTCTTTGCAGTTCTTCAATACATACAGGTTGCTTGGAGTCCTTTTTCCTTTTATAATTGTTTTACCTGTATCAAGATCACATACCACACATTCTTTTGAACTAAAGACAACTTCAGTTCCTTGATCACACATATGACTTACACTTAACAGGTTATGCCTTAATCCATCCACATACATGACATCATTTGCCTTCACCTTTTCTTTTAGAAACACAGACCATTTTCCCTTAATTTCAGCTGGAGTATCATTTCCAAATGTAACTTTCTTTTCCTTTTCTAGAGCATTATATGCAAGAAGTTTATTTTTGTCACCTGTCATGTGTCTTGAGCATCCACTATCAATGTACCATTGATTTTCTTCACCTTCTGCAAATAACGCTATGCCATAATTTTCAACCTGTAATTCCTTCTTTTTCCATACTTTGGAACTTGAAGGAAAATGCTCTTTTGGCTGAACTTTGCTCCTGCATTCAGATTCTTCATGCCCAAAGTTATTGCAACATGCACATTCAACTTCGTTTAGAAGAGGAGAAAATTTGTTATAGGTATTCTTCTTTGTTTCAACATCAATCCTTTTCTTTCTTTCTTCTCTTGTCATGATGGTTTTATATGCAACACATTGAACAGCTTTATGACCAAAATTGTGACATGAGAAACATTGTCCATTGAAGAAGAAATTTTTTCGATCATGAAATCTTCTACTTGAATTTACCTGTTGATTGTTGTTTCTTTGAAAGATATTCCTGTTGGTGTTCTTTGAATTGAGATGATCATGCTTTACCTGTAATGATTCTTTATTCCCCTTCTGAGTGGCAGAATGTTGTAAACCAGCTGTAGCTACTTTTAGATAATTTGGTGCTGAAGCCTGAGAAGATTCTCCGGTATATCCAAGACCTGTCTTTATAAGAGGAGAACGTTGTACCTTGATAATTTCATCTAGGGTTTCATATCCTTTAGCAAATCTAAGATTCAGAGTCTTTACTTTCTCAAATTCTTTTCTTAGACCTACCACTTCACATTCTAATTTCTCATTGTGTTTCTTCGCTTCTTCAAACTGCTTTTCTAGAGTTTCTATGGTTATTTTCCTTTCTTCTAAGAGTATTTTGCTTTCTTCTAAGCTTATTTTGAGTTGATTGTTTTCTTCAAGAAAATCATTGTCCTCTAGAGCATCCACAAAAGTATCCTTTTCTTCTCTAGATTCAAATGCCATGAGAAGTCTAAGATCTTGTTCACATTCTTCCTCACTATCAGATAACCCATCACCATCTTCATGAGTATAGTAAATTTTTCTAGTGTTAAACCGATTCTTACTCCTTCTTGCTACTTCCTTCCCTTTTGCAGGTGTTTCTTTATGAGGACACTTAGCAGCATAATGACCAAATCTTCCACACTCAAAACATTTGAAAGGAAGCTTACCTCTGAACCGTCCTGTGCCAAGTTGGAGTTTCTTTTTCACAAAATTTACTCTCATCTTCTCGAGATATATCCCGATCCTTTTCCGCTCTTTGTACTTATTTCCTTTTTAGAAGCTCAAGATGCACTTTGACTTCATATCCTCTCTTCATTTCACGTGCGTGCTTAGTATGCCATGAAGTTGCACCACAAAGAAGATTTTCAAGATCCTATTTTTCTTCAAGAGCGTAAAACTTTTCACTCAAATTTTTGCCAAGTAGTGATCTTAAATTTTCTCAACCAAAGTATAGGATTCTGCTATTGTTTCTCCTGCATTTCTCATATGATTTACAACATCAAGACGTAAAAATAAACTGGCAATATTCTCATCACTATGCATCTTTAAATTTTCATATTCAATTCTGAGAGTTTGAATTTTTGCACTTTTTACCTTTGCATCACCTTCATAACTTAGAATGATTTTGTCCCATATCTCCTTTGCTGTATCCAGCTGCATAACTTTGACAAATTTTGATTCAGTTAGACTTCCCGTTAGAGCATTGATTGCCTTTGCATTTGTTTCATAATTCTTCTTTTAGTTGGATCTGTTGGTACAACAGCTGGATATTGATATCATCGTTCAACAATGGTCCATACATCTGCTCCCATAGATTGAAGATAGGATCTCATCCTTATTTTCCAGAAGATTAAATTTCTTCCATTAAAGAGCGGAGGCTTGATAGATGCTGTTCCATCTTGATTGCTCATCTTGCTTGATCTTCCTTCTAGTGGCTAAGCTTTTTCAGAAGGACCTCCTCTGATACCAATTGTTGGGAAAAATACTGAGAGGGGGGGTGAATCGTATTTAGAGCTAACCGATAAACTTTTTCTTTTCTTTTCTCAAAACCCATATGCTACTTTATAACAAAACTAGCGATATGCGGATATCCCATGAAACTCGCGCATGCTCGTAGCTCTTATTATGTATTTGATTCTTTTGGGGATGGCACCTATTTATCTACCGGGATGTTACAAAAGTAAGAATATGCAATATAAAAATAAACCATCACACATATGCAAAATAACACATGAACACCTGTTGGACGAAGGTGGAAAACCCATGTCAGAGAAAACCATCACTGTCATTGCCCCGCCTTTCAATATTTATTATAAAGAAATACACACACCCATGTACTCGGCAAAACTCATACCGAAGATGCCAGGGCACCCAACGTGCATACAACCTTCTCTCATTTACTGCCAGCTCCTCCCCGGAAGGGACCTACAACCCCGCTTCTCATTTTTCAATCCCTCCTTAAGGGAGCTACTACCCCCTGATATTAGCACCAGCCTCTACTGGCAGAAAGCTTCCACTTTCATACTGAAGGCTTCAACCCTCAGATCCACTGCAGACCATGTTTCATCAATTTTCAAACTGGATCAAACAGCTTCAACACAACCTTTCATTAATCAACAAACATATTTTTCCCAGAACTTCAAACAGAACAGTGAGACCAATGTAGCCAGAATATCAGAGATAACCCAGACTTCATAATAGATATGCAGATGTAAACTCAACCCAGAACATTCATTAATCAAATATCATATGCTACTTCTGTTTACTGAAATCGCGTGTATACGCGCTTCCCTTCTTACCAACCTGTGTATGCCTCTGTGCATAACATGGAGTGCATACGCTACTTCTCTTCGCTGAAGTCGCGTGCGTACATGCTTATATGTGTAGCAACCTACGTATACTTCTGAGAACACTGATTTTTTAGAATGAGATCAGACTCAGGTTCAGATCTGAAATCAGATTTCTGTTCAGACAATCTATCAATCATGCAGAACTGTTTAGACAGTCATTCTTCCTTCATTGAATCATTAACCAACAACCAACAACTTGATCTTTCGTCAACTTAATTAGCAGCATAATCACTATTCAAGCAACTCATATCTGTATGAATAGATAGCAAAACAGATCAAACATTTCATTCCACATACTTCAGCAAAAACCTAGATTCCATACGCGCTTTTACTTCACTGAACCTATGTATATACGCACTTTAATAAAGACAAAC
>JAXQQM020066272.1:0-69106 GCA_034641835.2 Pinus albicaulis | reverse complement strand
TTATTATTTTAACAAGGATTGTGATTCGTATTACTCATCTTGCTATCTAGCATTATAAATCTTCATTTATTCCATGCCAACCGTTTCATGTGCCATCGGATTATTGTTCATTTCAATTGATTGTAATAACGTTCTTGTCGGCAGGGGTTGGGTTTAATAGAGTTTATTATCTGATTTTGTTAAGTTCATGTTTACTCTTGTATCTAGAATACTATACTACATCTCTCACAGCATTACTCTTAGCTAAATTGCAGTCTCAAACAGAGTACACTTTTGAAACAAAAAGTTGTTCTCGGATTGATAATTAATGTAGGATAAATAGGTGTTAAAAATATACCTTTTATACCTCAACACGGTGGAAAACAACCCATTTCGCAAATGTTGAAATGAGTTTTAATCGCACAGTTTAAAATGTGATATGTCTTTTTGGTCGTTAGATTAGATGATATGGATGCAAATGGTGGAGATTTAGTTTAGAAGTTGCTTGGCAGTGGGGCGTTGGGCCCGGGTCTTTTATATGGCAGGGTTAGTTTTAAAATTTAAAACTATATGTTTATAATGTAAAAACAATGTATTATTTTGGTTGGTGGGGCATATATTGTAACATGGTAAATAAAACATTTGCGTCCATTTTAAAACCATTGGGAGCGGGATTAATTTATATGATATTTTTAACCTATGGAGAATATGGCGAGGTTTATATTTCAACACATCGGATAATATAAACCATAGGCTTAACATTAAATAATGGATATTTTAGGATATTAAAATAAAATGAATTATTAAATATATGGGAAGGAATATTATAAGGGTTTAATACATTATGTTAATGATTAATATGAAATGAAATGAAATGAGATGGAAATACGTAGAAATAAACTAAGTAAAGTGTGTAAAATAGGTATTTTAGCATAGAAATTATCTCATTTTGATATTTACACATAAACTTAGGATAACATGTGTTTTCTATTTTTTTAGTGTTTTTAGATGAAATGAAATTAATTATGAGGGGATTTTATATTTCTAAGCAAAAAATGTGTTTTACTTAGGAAAAGGTATTATATTTTTGGAAGAGGGTGAATATGCCGAGGAAATGGATTTTATGAAAGGAATCCAGTATTTTTAACCAATCAGTTATTAAGCCTTGGGTCCGATCCCAATGGAAGTCAGAGAAATGCTTTGAGGCTCTCTAACTGAAAATGTAGAATGCTGGATCATTGTGGGGGAAGGGAAATTAGTAATTTTCCTGATGATGTTTTATTACATGCCTTACACAACTGCTTTCTATCTACCTGTCATTATTCTAACATTTTTTACTTCATTTGCATGAGTGCATTTAAGCTTGCAACTCTATATCCATTTTTTTTAAAGCATAAATTTATCTAAGTCTAACCTTATTTCATCAGAAGGCTCAGATTACACTGTTGAGCTCGTCTTTTATTTTCTATCTATCTATTGATTTGTCAAGTTTAAACTGTTTGACATATCTTCATTCTCTATCTAAAACATGAAATCCAAAGCATAAAAAGTCAAGATTAATCTATTTAACTCATCATGGATTATGGCATTTTGAACAATCTGCACATAATCTTTATTCTCGCTGTAAAAGTAAATAGTAGTGTCATTTTGACTTGCTTACTTTCATATCTTTTTTTTTTTTTGTTTTTTTTTTAAAGTCCATTTTTATTCTTTTTCATCTTTTCTCTTTTCAAAGTCTTTTGATCTTTCTTTTAGGACTTTTACTTTCTTTTCATTTTTTATTATTTTCAAAATATTCATTTTTTATTATTTTCAAAATATGAAAAAACAACTTGCAGAAAACAAAGTATGTACATATCTACAAGACTATCAAACTTAATTAAAAATTTATAAACCTTATTTTTATAAGACACTAACCGTATAATCCCGACAATCGCCATCACGGCCGTGGTGGCGGCCAACCTTCTCACACAGATAGCACTCAAACACAAAATCGCAAAGACCATTGTAATGAGAAACCGAGAGCATGTTATGACTAGTCTATGACAAATCGATCTACTCTCAGACTTGCCATGAATATCATTACCCTCAGCGTTTTGATATAATTCCCCCTCTGCGTCGCCATAATTGTTATCTGTAGGTCCCGAGATCGAAACCCCAGCAGCACCCTAGCCATTGTTTTTCTTCCTCATTCCTTCTCTGGCTCTCACCACAACCGGAATCCGTCCATTGTTCGAATCCTTAAACTTCACTCGAGCCACTAGAGAATCAACTTTCTTCACAATATATTCTCTTTTTGCAGAGAGCTCCGCACAAATTCTCTCAAATTTTTCAAGCCCTTTGTTAGAATAAAAATCGGCCTCCTCTGTTGTTTCTGCTGGGATCTGGACCTGGGCGAAGGAGATATTTCTTCTGCTTCGCCTTCCACTAATATCTTCCCGTAATGCACTAATTTCAATGCGTGTGATATACACACAGATAAAACACAACAAGAAAAATCCTAAAATTCACCTGCTCTGAGCCTTAGCCGGGCCCAGAAAAGCTTCCATCATCCCTCAAACTTTTTCTCATGCAACTTCACTTCCGAAAATTGACATGTCTTTAAATTGAGGAATTCGAAATCAATCATAAATTTATGGGCAATCGTGAATTTTGGATTAGGAATGTGGCGAGGATTTTACACTCTGATTTTGGCCGTCAGTCATTATATTAAAGGATTCTATTCAATCAACAGCCATCAGAGAATCGTGGTAGCGATGATAAGGTGGTCGTCATATATCTCTGGGTCTTCTGGATTCGGATCCATTTGTTTGATATTTTTGGTGTTTTTTTTAATTACTTCAATAAACTCTACTGCGTTGTAGGGTGTCTCCTTCGTTGTATGGTGGTAAGTGAGGTGTATCGTATCGTTATAGTTAATAATGATGTTCATGATTGTTTTTTCCACCAATATAATAATTTACTAGAGTTAATTGTTATATGTTAAAATTTGTTTTGATATTTAAAAATATGTTTAAATTTGTTTTAATCTTTAAAAATATTAAAGGTCGGGAATTTTTTTAAAGCTTTTATGAGTTGATATGTTGGATGGCAGATCTTGTTATATATTTAATAGGTTAGGGAAGCGCAGATAACGAGTAAGAATCTTATGCTCGTTATTGAGATGCTTGGGGTGTGGTATAGAATATCGCAATGATTGGTTAGTGATATATGTTGTATGAGGTCACAAATGGAAATTTGAAAGTTGGGGTAAATTTAAGCAAAATTAATAGTTGGAATATGGAAAAACTCCATTTTCCACATGTGGTATGGATATAGGTATTTCGAAAGAGTGAAGGAAATTTAATATATAAAAATTTGAAAAAATTCCAATTAAAGTATTTTGTTGTAAAAAGACAAATGTTTGAAATTAAGATTTAATATGGGATATCAAATATATTATAATAATATTTAATATTCCACATCTTTTTAATATTATACATGATAATTTTTTCATGATGTTTTTAAGAATTTTTTTTTTTTTTTATTGTTTTTTTTTTGTGAATAAGACTAATTCTATTAAGAGAAAACATATAGTAAAAACAGAGCTTGTGTGCAAGCGAAGCTGAAAAGCAGGGGAGCCAGAAGCGAAAGGAAATCAATCCCGCTCCTGAATAACAGCCAAGGAATGAGCAAAAATATAACAAGGAAGCAGAAAAATGAGAGCTGGACTAGGGTATCTGCCCAGAGTGGGTGGATACTGTTAAACGACATTTTTTCCCTTTTTTCTTGCTTACTTTGACCCATCCATTGAAACTTGGCTGGGCCGAAACCAGTTGTAGACTATTCTGTGTTGAAGGCAGAATATCCTTATCAGAGTCTGAGGAAGAAGACCCATGAGAGTGTTTCTGAGAGGTCGAAGGGGCAGAGGGATCTGCAGGACTGGCTGAGGGTGCGTCCATCGGAATCCCAACATTCTCCCCATCAACTTCAATTTCCTCCTCATCGAGGCTTTAGGTTTGTGTCTTCCATTGGGGGTGGAGGAACACAGGAATTCCAGCTCTTGGATTTGGGCTTGCGATTGGAATTCTTCTTTTTTTCGAGGAGCTTAGTGCACGTATTTTGGAGATGCCGAGTTTGATGACAATGGCGACATCGAAAGGTCGTATTCTCGTAGTCCAAGGTTTGAGTCCAGTGAAAGTCCCCAACTTTGAGGTTGATCTGATCCGGCAATCCTTTGCTGATGTCTATTTCCGCACATAATCTGCCATAGATGTAGAGTCCATTCTCCCTTCTTGTGGTGTCTGTGGCGAGATAGCGGCCTAAGGTGTCTCCAATGCTTAAGAAAACGGAGAAATGCCATATATGCGCTGGAAGGTTCGAGAGCCTGACCCAGATGGGAAGTTTGGTGATGACTGCTGTAGAGGGGTCGAAATCTGGAAACCATGGGGTGAGGAAAAGCCCAGCCGAGCCCCAGAACCATGGGCCTCCCGTTAAGGCTTTCTAGTAGTCTTCATTTAAGGCAAAAGCTACAATGAAGAAGCCTTTCGAGCATAAAAAGATCATGCATTTATTAGTCCAGTTGGAGTGAATCCACTGGTATAAATCTACTGTGTGAGGCCATAGGCCATTAAATCTGCATATGATTGTCGATTCTGCAAATGTTTGGTAATGATCGACAAGTGCAGGATGAGAGAGTTCGATAGAAGGAGTTTCTTCCAATTTATCCACCAAGAATGGCTTGGGAGCCATGGTTGGTTGAGCAGCTTTCGAAGAGGACCGTGGGTGGACTGCATCTTTATGAACTGCATCTTTGTAAGAAAATGGAGGAGCAGAGGAGGTCTGCCCTGGTGAACCTCCTCTTAGACGAAGGGTAAATACAATGGAAGCATCTCTTTTAATACAGTAAAAGGAAAGGGGAAAAGAGTCCTCTAGCTGTTTACCTTTATACAACAATCTCTAGAAAGAGGAGGGAATCCCCAGCCGAAGTTCGAGTTTGCGCGAGAGATCCTGCACTAGATCTGTTGCACGCACCCATTGCAGCAACGTTTTGCCAGAGAGGAGTGTGATTTGGATCTGGAATGTTGGTACTTCTGCTGATAGATCTGGCTAGTCCGAGAGGCAAGACTGCTTCTTGCATGTAGTGGAGGTGGAGTCTAAAGGCCCACCTTCTTGAATCTCAAATTCCTTATGGGCATGTTTTTCTGATGCTTCCTCCGACCAGCAACAAACCGCCACTTTGCTGGGGAGAAATGAAGATGCTTGGTCATTTTCTGATGCAGCCGAGTCACCAGGGTAAACCCCCGATTCCTTGCCCTTATCAATAACGGCGGTAGCCCAGAAAGGTGGAGAATAGCCCCAAAACTGAGCTTAAAATGAAACCCTTAATACTACTGATAGGGCAATGGTTGTAGAGCAGCTTGAAGTGTTTGCAAGGAATGGATCCACATCTACCGCAGCCGCACCTGTGCTGAGGAGAAGCCAGTGCTGGATCTTGTAGCCTTGCAGATTTCGATTAGCGATCAATAGCCAGAACATGCGGTGATTTGCAATCAGTGTTGTAATGAGGGTGCTAAACACTTTATCTTTGATGGCCTTGCTGTTTTCATGAGTGGCATAGGCCAGATGAAACGCCAGACAAGAGCAAGTGCGAGATTGGCTTGAGTCTACAGAGAGCTCAAAGCAACGAAATCTACAGATATGTGGAGATTTGTCAAGAGTGGGAAGCCTGCGTTTGGGGCCCAGAATCTCCAGGCCGGTGCTGAGCCACCATTTTCCAGAGTGCTTGGGAGCGGCCGTCCCGGCATCGTTGAGAAACTCGGAACATAAAACCCTAGACGCTGCTTTCGCCATCCCAGCATGTATTTGTGATTATATCCATGATGTTTTAGAATGATTTGTTGTTTACTTTTCCAATTGGTGATGAGAAATTGGTCTTATTTTAGATATATTTATTTTTTTTTCTATCAATATAATAAGAGACAATTCTAATTGCCAATTGAGTTTTTAGACATTAAATTAATTATCATTGGATTTTTTCTTCCACTACGTATTTTTCTTAGAATCGGATTTAATGGTACTTTTTTTAGTAACATATGAATGTTTGTAAAGTGGTATCTTTTTTTACTATCAATGATTCGGTAAAAGTATATATTTTTTTAATATTATTTGGTAAAATAATTTTTTTAGTATTAATTTTTTACGACTTTTTATTATAAATGATACATTAGCATTGACTTAACAAATAAAGAGATTCTAATTGCACCACTAAAAATTCACCATTCTTGCAGCAATTTAAATAGTATTATAAATGGTGAAGATATTATTCAAGAGATCAAGTGTGATTATAATTGACTAAAAAGATAATAAATGAAGGAGAAAGACCCTTAGCCAAATCTAGAAAAACTATCAATGGCTTCATGAATGAAGATCTAGGATTACGCTAAGAGGTTTTCAAGCTTCAATGATTCCTCCCATTTATGAGCAAGACCCTTAGCTAAATTTAGAAAAGATATCAATGGGTTAATGGGTGAAGATATAAGATTAATGTAAGAATGTAAGTCGGTTTTCTAGCTTTAGTGACTCCTCCTACTTATGAGCATGATGGTGATGTCTTTGGACGATTTGAAGGTTGGATTTTGAAAATATACGAGTTACATGGAGGATATTAGCTCCTGTGTCAAATTGTTAATATACTCCTAAGCTAAGGATGAGTAATGAAGGCTTAGTAAGTAAATAGTTAAAGTTCAAAACTTTTAGTGTGTGAGTGCATGAAAATAATGGTTTCTCATGATGTGTTCCAGTAACGAAGGCTTATTATGTAAAGATTTAATGTTAAAAACTTTGTAGTGGGTGAGTGAGACAAAATGATGGTTTCTCATGATGTGTTCATCAAAATGAATTAAATGGAAAATTAACAAAAAAATCATTGTATAATTTGAGGTATTTCCATAATAAATTTGATTATGGTGTAAAAATATGAAATGCTAGAAAATAAATTACGTTTATAAATATATATTTTTTATTTATAAAAATTTCCTATGATTATGTGAAATATAAGTTTTCCTAAAAATTTATTTTTTTCATGATAAACATAATGTATATTTTTCCACTAATGCTAACTTTGAGTACCTAAACCGCAGGGATAACTCACTTGGCAATGCATTTCAACATGTTATGTAAAATATTGTGAAGTCCTTGATTTGATCACTGAACTAACCCATCTCTATGTTACAAGTAATTATGGTACACTTATATAGTGCTAGTTGATGGACTCACCCGTTGTGTTAGGCTCAAGAGTATAGTGAAAGGTCTTTCAATTTGATTATGGGATTCCTTAGCAATAGGAAAGGGTCTACCAATTTTCCTAGTACGAGATTTGAGGAAACAATATAATTAATCATTAAGCCGACTCAAACTCTATACATAAAATAATTGAAGCTACTTAATCATTTGTTAATATCAAATAAAATGGTCGTCACATTATTAAACAATATCTTTTAAAAATTAAATATTTTTAAAAAATGGTTAATTTACGTTCATTAGAGTGCATCATATAATTATTTTTAAAATTATTATGGCTAAAGTATTATAATATAAATGAAATAGGTACATATTTTAATATTCATTTAATTCTTTTTGAATTTGTTAAGGCCAAAGTATTATAACATAAATAAAGCAGTACATATTTTAATATTTTGACCTATATGTCAAGACAAAAGTATATTTAAAATTTCGTAATAATATGATCACCTACTTTGTTTACTCTAGTCACCCTTAATTCAAGATAGCATTGTCCATGTATTCCTTATCCAAAACTTTTCGAACATAGGGAAGAGATACAACAATAGAATACTAAACAGAATGGCATTATCATCATAATAATGGAACCCACTCTAGCATCGTAAGCCCTATGTGGACTTGTCTTCTTGTAAAAATGATCAAATCTATGTGCTGATCTATCTTAGCTTTGATGTTTCACTGACTATAACACCTTTGTTTATCACTAACATCCTTTGGCTTTCTGGCGAGGAAGTCATTTGGCTGAGCATGATCTCTAAGAGGGATGTTGACTGTACTCACAGTGAGGAAGGGCATTAAGATTGTAATTCTCAAATTATTCATGTGTTTCCGCTCCGAGATTGTTCCAATATGACACCTAGGGTTTAGGTTTCTAGGGTTTCTAAAAAGCACTACAAAGTATGAAATCTCGATTGCCGCGATCACACCTATGGTTGCAGCCGAACTTCTCACCCACATCGCACTAACAGAAAATAACAAAGACCCTTGTAATGAGAAATCGGGACCATGTTATGACTAGGCTATGGCTTCTCTCGTTAAATACACAAATCAAACTACTCTTAGACATGCCATGAATGTGAAAAATTAAAACAGAGAATTCTTCTCCAAGAGAGAGTGCATAAATTAAATTTACTCAAAGTGTAACATAGTGAAAAAGAACAGAGTCGTTTCATAGTAAAACCCTTCCAACAAATATATTTTAAATTATATTTTTCTAATACATTGAAAAACATTCATATGCAGGCTAGGCTCTTTCACCTGGTAAAACAAAAGTTCTTATTGATATCTACGTTTCACCACTAGTTGTGGAGTAACTCACTGTAAAAAACCACCCTGTAACAAAATGTTTTTAAGCGCTTACCACAAATTGGTCCACGATTTTGTCCACTTGACCTCTCATACTTACATCTACCACATTACAAAAGACTTCTACATACTTGTTATATCAAAACATACATTTCTAATACATTAATACATGACAAGGCATCATTTTAAACCTAGGATGGACGATTGTGCTCAAAACATAATTTTCTGAACTTGGAGAGTTTTCAGAGAGTAAATAACAATTGCGAAATTAATGATTTACCATAAGTTTTTATCAACCTTGTATTAAATATCCATTTTAATTTAATTATCTGATGTGTTGATGACTGATAAATTTGTACTCCTACTTTGAATTTCATTTAAGCCATGTCCTTTAGCTTCAAAACTAAATCCTAAAACTGCGAAATATATACTTGCTTGATTTACTTGTGTACCAGAAGTATGACCACTATCAGTTCATTTAATGCAGTGGTTTGGATTAATTTTCCAACACTCCCCATTAATCACAAGTGTCGCCATTGAAAATTCGCAAGAAATGTCTAAGATAAAAAAAAATTTGATTAGTCCCCCTCCACTGTGAAAACAACCTCACAAACCTCTTGAAATGGTGGATGAAGGTCACGTACAACTCCTGGTCACGTCAAAAGGCTTCCTTCGTTCGTACCTTATATAGTTTTCTAGATGCCCAAATATATATTCTTATTGCCAAGTAGCATAATGCATTGGCGATCTTGTCAATATTGGATGAGTAGCGGCATTGAGTATCCCGGTCGACCGGGTATCCAATTTCTGCTACATACTTTTTTTGGCAAATAAAAATACGATTTTCTTTTTTCTTCACTTCTATGCCCAAAAAATACCTTAACAACCTCAAGTCAGTCATTTCAAACTCACTTTTCATGATTTATTTGAAATCAACGATGTGGAAATAATCACTCCCTATAAAAATCAAATCATCCACATATAAAACAACAATAAGAAGCTTATCGTCAATCTCTGTGATGTAGAAAGTAGGCTCACCATCACATTTGTCGAAGCCATTGTCCATAAAGTAAGAATCTATATTTTTATACTGATCTGAAATGACTGTATTAGTTTTTTTGTGCTAAGTGTCTTTTCAGTTTAAAAACATGTGCATAATTGTCTCTTTAGTTTGCATAAGGATTAAGGTGTTTGTCCATGATTTGAAGATGATTTTTAGTGAATTAAAAGCATAAAATAAGCATAAATAGCACTGAACAATAGTGCAAAAATAGAGAAATAAGTCACCACATGAAATTTACACAGCATGCATGATGAAGCAGTTCACCCCTCCTGGGCTACATCTACTGGTCCAACTCCCAATGGCTTTTCCATATTTCATTATGCTCAAAATTTTTCTATTACATCTAGTTATAGTGCTCTAATGGTTTTTTTTCTCTCCACCAATGGCCCAAGAATGCTCCAATTAGTGAAAATGGACTCTTCATTCACTTAGAGTGGGCTAAAGTTGAGTCTACTATTCTTTTTCTCAGTATCTCCTAGGAAAGCTCCACTAAAAGTGGAGAACTCCACTTACCTTAAGTTAAAATTGGGGTTGGTCACCAATTTAGGTTCGCCCTCTAACTGTTCCACCAACTTAACCACACATTTAATGTTTTGGTTGGGTGGTGGCCATATGTGCACCCACGAACCGCGGGTAACTATCGTGGTTAGCATAACTCATGGCGCAACCTGTAGTTTTAATGTTTAAACTGTGGTTGAAGCTAGTGGGTTAGGTATTGACCATGCAGAGGAGTGTTAATGTTAACATTTAATGTTTCCTTGTGACACACAACATGGGGACCGCTGGCTGGTTGGGACCGCCGGTGGTTCCCAACCCCCAAATGTGATTTCATTAAACCATAACTTAAACCTGACTCCATATACAGTGAAGAACTAATGCGTAGAGTAGTTGGTAAGCCATGCGCGTGCCCAACGATAGGTCCGGGGGTCGATTCCTACAGACCCTCACAAAAACTTTAATGTGGAGTTATAGGGCCACGTGGCACCCTCTCATTGGACCCTCCAAACTCGTACATCAAATAAAATTGTGACACTTGTAAACCAGCAATTGGTTCGGTGGAGGGAACATTCCCTTTTTTGCTGACTATGCATCCTAGTCAAACTTGGTCAAACTTTCGTAATTTTTTCTATTTGGAATTTTGATCAGAACGCAATATCTTCCTCATACGACATCAGTTTTTCAAACCATTCATGGCACCGAAATCAGGAAGATGAGATCTACACAACCATCCTGGTTTCAACCCAATCCTATAAATTTGAATTTTGAGCAAAATTTGTGAACTCCTAATCATTCCTCCCCATTGGGAAGCTTTTGGACCCCAAAATAATTGATTACCTATTCAGTAGATGAGGGTACAGCTCCCTCACTCTTCCAACCTCCGTTCATTTTTCCTTGCTTGGTTTAGTACCTTTGAGCCCAAATTGATCGTAGTGAACACTTCCCCTATTTAATGCTCTTGTCCTATTCTGGCGAGAAATCTTTAATAGAAGGTAGCTGAACATCACTTCCTTGATCATCGATCAAAGGTGGCTCATACAAGCATAAGTTTTCAGCATTAACAACTAAATACATTTGCATGTAAGAAGGGAAGTCAAGTTGGAATGCATTGTTACAACTTTTTTTATGATCTTGAAAGGGCCATAGTGAATGGGTTTGAGTTTTTTACCTTCTCCTTACATCCTTTCTTTGCTAATGTGCAACCATACCTCCTCTCCCTCTTGAAACTTGTGATCAACCCGGTGTTTTTCATGCCTCTCATTGTATTTTCTTTGAATTTTCTCAAGTTGTTCTTTAACTTCTTTATGTATAATATGAATTTTCTCAATCAACTTTCGAGCCTTATCAATGTCACTATGGCCATAAATTGCAACATCCTTCTCAAAGATGAAGTCTAATGGTGATTTTGGAAAACACCCAAAGCATACTTCAAAAGGTAAGGTTTGTGTTAAAGAGTGTTTTGCCCGGTTGTAAGCGTGCTAAATGTAATGCAGTTGTTGATCCCACAACTTAGGATGTTTGCTAAAATATCCTCTTAATAGAAGCACAACTGTTATGTTCACCACCTCGGTTTCTCCATCTATTTTTTGATGAAAAGCGGTACTCTTTTTCAACTTTGTGTCCATCATTCTCCATAGATTTGACCAAAAATTCCCAATGAACCTGGAATCCCTGTCACTAACAATAGAAGTGGGAAATCCAAAATGAACCCAAAATTTTTGAAAAGAAAGTTCAGCAGTTTGTTCAGCAGCAATGGTTTCCTTACATGGCATAAGTATACACATTTTACTGAATCTATATACAACTACAAAAAGATAATCATGTTTCTTATTGGCATATGTAGACCTCCAAAAACGTTCATAGAGACACTCTCCCATGACCTTGATGGTACCGATAGTGGCATGTTCAATCCAAACTTCCTATTACTAGGCTTACTTGTTGCACACATAGAACAAACTCTTATAAAACGTGACACACTATCTATCATGCAAGGCCAGTAAAAATACGTCTATAGATGTGCCACTGTTTTACCTACCCAAAAATGTCCAGCAATAAGAGAAGAATGAGATTCTCTCATGACACTTAGCCTCTCCCCTTGTGGAATACATAGGTTGCTCAAATGAAACAGAAAATTGTTATGCGTGTGATAATCTTTTTCTTCAACTTGATTCCCTTCACTCAAACTAGCATACACTTCTTGGAAATCAATGTCATGTGCATATTGTTCTATGTAACTCTCATGTACAACATAATCAATTTTTAGTAAAGTAGAAGAACTAATGATTGGTCTCAAAAGAATATCTAAAAATTTATTGAATATGCCTTTTTTGTACCTTATAATCAAGTGAAATTGTTGAAGAAATCCCATCCACCTAAAATGTTTTGATTGTTGCAATTGTGTTTGCGACTGCAAGAACTGTAATGGTTGGTGATCGGTGTGTACAATAGTCTCTTTACCCATCAAGTAGTGTTTCCACTTCTTAACACATTGGAACAATGCATATTGTTCTTTTTCATATGTAGGATAATTAGTCACAACACCATTAAACGTTTCTGAATGAAAAGAAATAGGTTTACCATGCTGCAAAAGTATTGCACCCATGGCATAATCACTAGCATCAGTTTGTATCTCGAATGGACGTCTGAAATTTGGTAATGCAAGGACTGGAGCTGAACTGATTTTTTCTTTTAAAGCTTCGAAATTTTGTTGTTGTTTGCCTCCCCATCGGAAGCCTTTCTTCACACTTGTCACTGCATGCATAGGAGCTGTGATGGAAGAGAAGTTAGCAATAAAATTCCTCCAATATTGAGCTACACCTAAGAAACTTCTTGCCTCTGTAATTGTTTTAGGTGTGGGCCAATTCACAATGGCCTCGACTTTAGAAATATCAATCCTCAATTCTCCTCCTCCTACAATATTTCCCAAATAGAATAAATATGTCTTTCCAAACTCACATTTTTACATCTTAAGAAACAATTTCTCTTTCTTTAAAATGTCAAGCACTATATTCATATGAAAGACATGATCTTCTCTTGTTTTTCTAAAAATTAAAATTTCATCTAAGTACACAATAACAAATTCATCAAGGAATGGTCGCAAAACATATCCATCACTTGCATGAAAGTTGTCGGTGCATTACATAAATCAAAAAGCATAGCTAGCCACTCAAAGAGTCCTTGTTTGGTTTTGAATGCAATTTTCCATATATCACCTTCTACAATTCTTACTTGATGATATCCACTTCATAAATCTAACATAGTCAAAAACTTTGCTTCTTTCCGCTGATCAGGAAAATCATCTATTCTTGGGAGTGGGTAACGATTTTTTATCGTAATCTTGTTCAAAGCTCGAAAATATACACACATGCACCAAGTCTCATCTTTCTTTTGTATCAAAACTATGGGTGAACTGCAGGTGAGGTGCTTGGCCTTATGATTCCTTTATCCAAAATCTCTTTGATTTTCCTCTTTATTTCAGCATTCTCCATTATCAACATGTGATACATATCGATGTTTGGAAGAGGACAATCCTGCTGCAACTGAATCTCATGTTGAATTTCCCTTTTTGGAGGCAATCCTATTGGCTCCTGAAACATCTCATGATGCCAATTAACCACATCATATAAATCTGATTTCAACTTAGGATCACATCCCTCAAAATATTCATGATTAATATCAACTTTAGGTTTGATCATAAGAAGAAAAAAATTCTTACTTGAATTTACTAGCCTCTTTACCTCTCCAGCATTTACCAAAGCAATGTTTGTATTCTTGTGGTGTGCTCTAACAATGAACTCCTTGCCATATTTGAATAAATGATACTTGTTATCATGGCGATAGAAGATCGCTTTCCTATCATACAAGTAAGGACTCCCTAATACAATACCAATTATGTCAAGTAGAATCACATCTAATTTAATAATATCAATAAATATTGCAGTGATTATAAAACTCAATATACATTTCTTTAAAACCTGTAGATTTTCATCCTTACAAATCCAACCTAATGGATATGGTTTTGTATGTGGTATGGTTTGAAGATTAAGTTTCTTGACCAAATATTTAGAGATTAAGTTTTCTTGCGACCCACTGTCAAACAATGTGTCAATCTTTCCATGCCTGGATATGACCCTCACTTGAAACAATTCTATTCTTTCTTCTTCATTTTGAGTATTTATGTTGTTGGAAATATTGGGAGGCGGGGGGGGTGTGAATTAGTATTCCTTTCAATTATAGCATTAGTTAATCTTCAATTATTATTAGTGTTTGTACAGTGATAGCAGTAAAAAAAGGAACATAAATGAACACAGTTTTTAAGGTGGAAACCCACAACGGGAGAGAAACCACCTAATGCTTTTATAATAATTCTTCAATATTCAACTCCAATTGAAAATAAAGCTCCAACTTCCTAGAATCTAGAAAAGCATTCTTCTCCAGCTCCCACTAGATGGATGCTCCAATGCTCGAGATTCTTTAGTAGTCAACTGAATGGATACACCAACACCCAATGAGCTACAACTCACCCTAGCACCACCCTACCAACCTATAGAAGAATAAAAGGAGAATGGACTCACATACCAGGGAAAATGATCCACTTTACAATGATATAGAATGATGTAGAATAAGAAGACACACTAGACCATAACCCCAACTATGACACAACCACCTAATGATGATCTTAGACCTCCCGACAGTGCCTCTTCAACTCTTGGCAGATAGACACTAGTACAATTTTTACAATAATGCATTTACAATGACTTAATACAATGATACGTTTACAGTGACTGTATGCAATGCTGCCCACTTGAAGACTTCATGTGATGAACTTATTGTTGTTGCTCTACACCTTACTTGTTGCTCTTTTCATGCTACCTTCTACTGCACCTTTCTTTGCTTTGCTGCCCTAGAAAGTCTGGCCCTTTGCAGCCCTTAACTACACATGATCTAGCTTTTTCTTGCCTTCTAGGAGCTTGATATTGAATCTGGTGTATCTCTCTTATTTCAGATCCCTAATATGTGATTTGTGGTCCTATAGTAGTTCTCTGAGTCTTCTTTCCAATTCCATAGGTCTAACCCAATTTTGATTCTTCAAGAGAGAATTATGCCCAATCTGTCACAATGCCCTAATTATGGACTATTTTAGTAGAGAAAACTTGTACAGCGTGCCACGTATCATTGTTTCATCATTAGGCTCTAAAATTCATAGGGTGAAACATACAGTTCGTGCCTTATTTGCCACATTTTACATAATTCCAATCTGATACTCAAAGAGAGCATTATGACGATTTTCTGAAGGTCACTTCTTTGAGACGAATTTTAGGAGCCTGCAAAAACACTGACTTCCACAGATCATATCTCCGAAAATATTGCGCACCTTGATCCGAAATTTTGATAAGAGATTCCTTAGGATTTTGGCTTTGCCTCATTAAAATTTCAGCTTCTAAACCTTTGTAGACAAAACGTTAAAGCGAAAAATTCCACGATTACCCGTTTCAAATGGCGAAATCCCTTACATAAGGAGGATATGAAGATCACAATTTGTATAAATGCTTATCTTGAGAGGGGCTTCAACAAGTGAATGTGGGAGGAATTTTAGGAGCTTATAAAATATTAATTATGACTTTTCAATGACCCATGCCCCAACCCCATGGGGTTTTAGCCCACTAACTGGGGGTACAAACTTCAAACATGAATATCTCTCAAACCGTGAAGAATTACATGGCGTGCCATATATCAACGGAATCATCTCGACAAGTAGAAACCATCAAAATAATTCTTGACCCAGAATATATTAATTTGGTAGGTCAAAATTCCCATGAAATATTGGGGTATCCCCTGGTGCTATTTGGGTTGACATCAATGACAATCGCTGATCAAAAATCTCCCCCTGTGGAATTGATGGCAAGACAGTACTCCCCCTGCCGATCATGACACCTCTTCCTACAACATTCTCTCCCCCTTTGACATCGATGGAAAAGGTAACTCAGTAACTCCCTCTAACACACAACCATCCTGGCAGAACTTGGGAGAATCCCAAGCTTCTGGCGAAGATATTCCAATGCTTCATGAGTACTCTCACAATAATCAACACTTCCTACCCAATCTGCATCTGTAAAGGCATGAATAATGAAATTGTTACCCTTGGGATACCATAAGCCATCTTCTGTTGTTCCCTTTAGATGTCGAAGAATTCTTTTGATGGCAATAATATGTGATTCATTTGGTGCTTCTTGGAATCTTGCTACTTGTCCCAGCTGCTTGCATAACATCTAGCTGGGAGGTTGTTACATATAGAATATTTCCAATCATAGATCCGTACAACCTTTGATCCACATCCTTAGATGAGTCTTCTATGCTCAATTTGCAACTTGTTTCCATTAGAGTAAGGATAGGTTTGCAATCTTCCATTTTGAATTTCTTGAGCATTTCCTTGATGTACTTAGCTTGACATATAAATATTACTTTTTCTTGCTGAGATATTTGAAGCCCTAAGAAGTATGTCAGCTTACCAAGTAAAGACATCTCAAAATCACTTTGCATATTTGTATCAAACTTCTTACTTAGTCGATCTTCATTGCTACAAAATATCATATCATCCTCTTCAGCTATTAGAATTTCTTTAGTTGCTTCATCCAGAACATATATGTCGTTTGGAGCTCAACTTGTTGTAGCCACAATTTCACCATACTTGCCTTTCCTGATTTCACATTTTGTGGAGTTGAATAGTATTGTGTGTCCCTGATCACACATTTGTCCAACACTGAGCAGATTGTGATTCATGCTTTCAACCAATAGAACATTCTTGGTTAGAGCATCTTTGCTTCCGAGAGTGACGCTACTTGATCCTATAACATTTGAAGATCCATCATTTCAAAGGACACGGTTCCATCTCCTTCTTCTCTTTCGGACATACAAATTTATTTCTATCTCCAGTCATATGCATTGAGCAACTGATATCAACATACCACACATATTTTTTGTTTTGAGCCTTGAGAGCGAGAGCACAATTATCAGTCTTCTTCTTCTTCCATGTTCGTTCGTTCTGTGGCTTTGAAGATTCTTTTGGAGAATTTTCAAGTCTGCAGTCTCTGGCTATGTGTCCAAATTTTTGACATTTGTAACATTCAAAATTATTTCTTAAATGTTCAAATCTATTGATGTTTTGCTGAGCCCTGGGAGGTTCATATCTGACAGATCTCCTGGAATTGTATTCGTTCCTGGGGTACGTTTGACATTCCACAACTTTATGACCAAATTTTCCACATGAATAACAGTAGCCATAAAAAATATGTTGTTACCTGGATGGAAATCTTCGTCGAGGAATTGTCTTCCAAGGTTGTTCTTACGAATCTTGTCCAATGAAGTCTTCATGCATGTAAGATCTCATAGGTTCATTGTATTTTGTTGTAGAAGGTCCTGCTTCTTCTTCTTTGTAACCGATGCCAGTTCTGTCATTGTAAGATTGTTGATTGTTGATGAGTTCTTCCAATGCCCTTGAGCTGTTGGCATAGTTTTGGATAGTTTTCCTTTCATCACTTCCTTACGGCGAGACTACTTTGGCTCTAATTCTTCCCTTTCTTGGGTTTCTTTTTCTTCCAACTTCTTTTGAAAGTGACTCTTCAATGCATTTGTGTTCTTCAACTTCAATTTTGAGACATTGAACTTGTTCTTCAAGAGTATTGGAATGGATATTTTCTGCCTTGAGATCTTTTATAATCTTGATTGCTTCCTTAGAAAATTCTTCTATGGTCAATCCTTCTTCTTCGTTGTTTGATACCTCTTGTTTTTTGTGTTTGGACATAAAAAATACTCTCTCATTGGCTTCTTCTTCATTTTCATTGTATTCATCGGATGATGAGCTATCTTCTTTAGAGAGAAAGTTCCTTTTGGATCCTTGCTTGTTGAATTTCTTAAAGACTTTATTTCCTTTTGAGTTGCCATCACTTCTGTTCAGAAATTTTGCTGTGAAATGCCCAACCTCGCCACAGCTGAAACATATCAATGGAATTTTACCTTTGAATTTTCCCTTACCAATTTTTAGTTTTCTCATAATGTAGGCATATTCTTCATATGAAAGACCTTCTCCATCATCTCCCTTTTCTTCACACTTGCAGGTGCATGTCTTTTCAATTGAAGGTTTTTTGTCCTTATTGGTTTTCTTAGATGCAATGAACACAGTTTCTAGATGCGAAGTACCCTCTTCTTCATCAAGTCTCATTTCATATGCTATGAGAACTCCATGTAATTCCTCTTAGCTAATTTTTTCCAGATTTGCATTGTATTCTAAGAATGATACATTTGGGTTGAATCTCCCTGGTAACGTTCTAAGAGTCTTTCGTATAATAGTATTCTCTTCAACTAACTCTCCCAGTCCTTCTATAGTATTGGTTATTTCATCAACATATTGGAAGTATCCAACAATGTTGCAATATTATTTCATTCTAAGTTGCTCAAATTTTTCTCTATAGATTTGAATCTTTGCTTCTTTGAAATTTGAGTCAACTGCATATATATTCTCAAGCTTGTCCCATACATTGTTGGCAGTTTTACAACCCAACACCTTATGATAAGTAGATTCAATAAGTCCACTAATAATAATATTCCTTTCTTTTGCATCATTTACCAAATTCTTCTTACCTTTTTCATTCGCGGTTGATGTAAATCCATTTTGAACAGTGTCCCATACTTCGTAACCTTGCGTCTAGAGATAGACGTCCATTATTCCTTTCCAAAGTGCATAGTTACTTTCATTGAACAGAGGTATACCATTCTTGGTATGATCCATGACCTCCTTCTAGTTGTTAAACTACTACTGAAGGAACAAAGCTCTGATACCAATTGTTGGAATCACGATTTCCATTAGACAAAAACCCGTAGGCCTTAGTCTCTGCTACAATCAACAGAGTTAGGATCCATAAGAGGTGGTTAGTCCATGTCGCGAAACACATGGGGAGAATTGAACCCAATGTCCAACATATGTGACAATTTGATGTACTAGTACTGGGTTTACTTTCAATTTATTTCCCCTTCATGTTATTCAATCCCATGGCTATGATTTTTAGTTTCATCACCTAAATTAGATCGTAAGTCATGTTGAGCTGTAGAAGTAGTTTTATGTTTCCCTTTGTTATTGGGTTCTTTGCCTCAATTCAGGATGTAATTTCCAACAATGAGTTTCATCATGGCCTTCTTTTGAAAAATGTTTACAAGTCACTTTTTCTCCCTCTTTCTTAATAGATGCATTCCTTTTGTTTTCACCTTTTGAGGTCTTTTCATTTTCTTTACCCTTGAAAGGTTTCTTTCTACCCTCTTTAGAAATGTTCTTCCCTCTAGCTTCTAGATGTGTGGCCTGAACAAAAGCTTCATCTAGACTGGTGGGGTTAAACATGAGAATAATATGTTTTAGGTAGCTATGTAAGCCTCCTATGTACTTTAGAAAAGTATCTTGGCTCTACAAATCTGCCCCTAATAAAAGAGATCTTCTCCTAAATTCTTGGGTGTATTCTTACACATTTTTTCCCTTTACTTGCTTAAAGTCATGCTAGTTCATGATGGATTTCTGCATATGAGCTAATGGATAAAAAAAAAAATTAATAGAAGTAATGAAATATGACCATGATATAATAGTCTTACCATGTTTCTTGATTTCCTCCTTTGTCTTGGCTTCCCACCAAACAAGTGTTGCATCTTCCATTCCCAAAGAAGATAATCGAATTTTTGTATCATCATCTTGAAGGTTTTGTAATCTCAAATATACCTCCAATTGTCTAATCCAATTATCTAGCTTTTCTACATTGAATTCACCATTAAAAATTGGCAATTTGAACTTAACATCAAGTTTTAAAAAAGGATTCTTAACAGTGCTCTTAGAATTGTGTGGTTGATGTACTGAAGAAGAAGTAGAGGATGATGATGATGAAGATGAGGGTGAATATGGTGGCTCTCCATTGCCTCCACTTCATCCATTTCCCTTCTTTGACTTATCTTCATCATGGTTATCTCCTGAAGATCGTTGTCCTTCCTTTTGAAGTTTATATCCTTCTCCTTCCAGTCTCTCATTCCTTTCTTGATAAATGATTCTAACCATCTCAGTCATGTCAAGAAATACTTTCCTGAACACTCTTTCTTCCTTATTAGGGTCAGCCTCTTCATGGATTTATCCTTCCTCATGAGGCATGTTCAATGGAGCTTTTGCTTCTTTAGGAGGTGAACTAGGTGGTCGAGATTTTGGCAATCTTGCTCTCCTTTTCTTTGGCTCCTTTTGAGACCCTCCTACTTCCACCAATTTGTCTTATCCTCTTTTGAGCTTGAGCCTTGTAAGCATATATAGCTTGCAAACAGTTAAAAAAATATTTTCACTAAAAAAAACCATAGAATAAACTCTAGCTCTGACACCAATCTGATCTGAAATTACTGTAATAGTTTTATTCTGCTAAGTGTCTTTTCAGTTTAAAAACATGTGCATAATTGCCACTTTAGTTTGCATAAGGATTAAGGTGTTTGTCCATGATTTGAAGATGGTTTATAATGAATTAGAAGCATAAAAAAAGTATAAATAACATTGAACAATAGTGAAAAAACAAATAAATAAGTCACCACATGAAATTTACATAGCAGGCATGATGAAGCAATTCACCCCTCTTGGGTTACATCTGCTGATCTAGCTCCCAATGGCTTGTCCATCTTTCATTATGCTCAAACGTTTTCTATTACATGTGGTTACAGTGCTATAATGGTTTTTTTCTCTATACCAATGGTTCCAGAATGCTCCAATTAGTAAAAAATGACTCTTCATTCACTCATAATGGGTGAAAATTGAGTCTCCTACTCTTTTGCCCAGTATCTCCTAGGAAAGCTCCACTAAAAGTGGAGAAGTCCACTTAACTAGAGTTAAAATTGGGCTTGGACGCCAATTTAAATGTGCTCGCTAACTGTTCCACCAACTTGACCGCACATTTAATGTTGTTTTTGGGTGGTGGCCACATGCACCCCCCCAAAACTGCGGGTAATTGTGCTGGTTAGCGGAACTCATGGCACAACCTGCAGTTTTAAAGTTTGAACTATGGTTGAAGCTGGCATGTTAGGTATTAAATGCATGGAGGATTATTAACATTAATGTTTAACGTTTCCATGTGACACACAATGCGGGGACCGTTGGCAGGTTGGGATCCCCGACCATTCCCAACCCTCGAATGTGATTTCATTAAACCATAACATAAACCAGACTCCATATACAGTTAAGAACTAATGTGTAGAGTAGTTGGTAAGCCATGTGCGTGCCCAGCGGGAGGTCCGCGGTCAATTCCTACAGACCCTCACAAGAATTTTAATGTGTAGTTGCAGGGCCACGTGGTGCCCTTAGGACTTGCCACATGGCTCCCTCTCATTTGACCCTCCAAACCTGTACATCAAATAACACTGTGAAACTTGTCAACCAATAATTGGTTTGGTGGAGGGAATATTTTGAGGAATATTCCATTTTTTGCTGATTATGCATCCCATTCAAACCTGGTCAAACTGTTGTAATTTTACATGTTTGGCATTTCGATCATAATGAAATATCTTCCTCATACGACATATGTTTTTCAAACTGTTCAAGGCACCAGAATCAAGAAGAAAAGATCTCTGCAACCATCCTAGTTTCAAACCAATTCTATAACTTTTAATTTTGAACAAAATTTTTGAACTCTTGATCATATACCATGCACGTGGTTCTTGCGTCAACCCATAAAAACTTTCCTCAACCTATACACCTTGTCTTCCTGGCCTTATATTTATTGTCCTAGACATATAATTTCTTTTGCAGCACTCCATTCAAGAACGTCGATTTTACGTCCATTTGATACACTTTCCATTTATGTTGCACGACAATCGACAACATTTTACGCATTATCTCCATCCTTGTGACTAGAAAAAATGTCTCAACGTAATTTATTCCATGTTGTTTCTTGTATCTTTTGAGAACTAGCCTTTCTTTATTCCATTCAATATTTCCTTCAACGTTGCTCTCAGTGTTAGAGACCCATTTCACTCTAATGATTTATTTTCCTTGCGGAAGGTCCACTAACTCCCATTTGTCATTTTTTTCTATTACTCCTATTTCTTCATCCATTCCTGCAACCCAATTTTCTTCTTTGAATGCATCATCAAAATGAATTGGGTGATCTACATGAAAAAATAATGCAAATAAGGAATTTAGATCATCACTACTATCAACTTCATTTTTCTCATAAATTTCACTTAAATTTCTAAATTTTTGTCTTCTTATGCTTACAGAATATGGGCTTGACATGTCACTTGATGTTGCGTTTGAGGTATATGGAATTGAAAGTCTTTCTGGTGTACTTGGAGAAGCACTTTCTTGACTACGCGACATTGTCCCATTATTTATTTACAGTGTCACTTGGTGACTGCTTTGTTGAGCTTGAATAAGAGTAGGAGGAGTCACCGGTGAGTAATTACTTGTTGCGGTCAATTCCTCTTTGTCTTCATGTTGTATACATGTTTTCAGATTGACTGTCTTCTCTAAACTTCCATCCCATGCTTCTTCTTCTATGAATTGAGCATATCTTCTAATTATGACCTTCTTGGTTAATACATTGTAGAGCTTGTATGCCTTCGATTCATCACTATATCCAAAAAATATGCATTTATCTACCTTGCTGTCCAACTTCTTCCTTAATTCATCGAGGATATGTGCATAAGCCACACATCTGAACACTCTCATGTGAGTGACACCATGCTTTCTTCCACTCCATGCCTCTTCAAGAACCATATTATTAAGAATTTTGGTTGGACACCTATTAATGATATATGTTGCATAAGCAACAACTTCAACCCAATAATCGTTCAGAAAATAATTTTCCTACAACATAATCTATTCCATTTCCATAATGGTTATATTTTTCCTTTTTGTGACACCAGTTTGTTGAGGTGTATACCTTGTTGTAAACTACTTGTGAATTCCATGCTCCCTGAAAAAACATAGCAATTCATTTGAGATGTATCTACCACCTCTGCCAGTCCTCAAGAATTTGAGATAGTTTCCACTTTTCTTCTCAACAAGAACTTTGTATTGGCATATGCGCTCAAACACTTCGCTTTTATATTTTAGGAGGTAGACTCAAGTCTTCCTTGTATAATCATCTATGAAAGTAAAAAATCAATAACTGCCACCAATTGATGGTGTCTGCATTGGTCCACATAGATCTGAATGGACAATCTCCAAAGGTGCTTTTTCCCTTATTGACTTTAATGTTTGAAATGATTCTCTATGTTGTTTGCCTAAGATTCATCATTCATATAGGATTTCAAGTTTTTCTATGACTGACAATCCCTTCACCATGACTTTCTTATGTAGCAAATTCAAACCTCCAAAATTGAGATGACCAAATCTCAAATGCCATAGCCAATTTTCATCTTTAACTTCTGCCTAAAATTTTACTTGCGTGATAGCTGCGAAATTTCTTTCAGTCTTTTGTTAATTCATTGATAGTTATGCTTGTGCACCTTACTCCTTCAAATCTAATTTTGTCTTTAGGGGAAACATTCTATTGTTTTTCATCTAAACCTTTGCAATCAATTGCTTGCATGGATACTTATCCAAAATTGTGCAATCATCATTCTTGAAAAATACATTGTAGCCATTTTGCATGAGTTTTCCAATGCTTATGAGGTTATGCTTCAAACGAGGGAAAAAATAAACATCTGAAATGTAATTCTTCTCCCCCTTCTTTGCTAGAATGTTGAATCTTCCTTTTCCCATGAAAAAGACTTTTCTATGAGTCCCTATTGTCACTTCATATTTCATACTTTCATCTAGATTTGAAAACATTTATATGTTCCCTGACATGTGGTTGTTGCACCCTGAATCTAGAAACCGTACATTTCTTTGTTTTTCTTGTGCTACATTACAAACTAAAAACATGTTATCTTGGTTTCGATTTCCTTTATGAAATTTTCACTTGGTTTTCTACTTATGTCATGTTACTTCTTTCTACATTCGTTTGCATAATGACCATACTTCTTATAGTAATGACAATGAACTTGAGATTTATCATACCTCTAACCTTATGCTTGATTATGGCTTGAGAATTTATTTGGATTTTGATTGATTCCCCTTCCACTTGAACTTGAAGGGTTGCCTCTTCCACCTATGTGTGGGATTCTTCCTCTTCCTCTAGAATTTGATCTTCCTTCGCCTCTACCCTGACCAAATGAAACTTGTTTCTTGAAGGCATGTTCCAGTGAGGAGTTTGTTGCTTTGTTTAGTCTCTGTTGATGAGAAATAAATGATGTATGAAGCTCATCCACTGAAAACTATGAGAGATCCTTTGTCTCTTCTATGGCTACAACTATGGCATCAAATCTTGCTCGCAGAGTTCTCAAAATTTTCTCAACTATTCTCCTTTCCTCATGTGTCTCACGGTGAGACCTTATTTGGGTAATTAGTCCAATTACATGCATAAAAAATGAGCCTACATTCTTAGACTCGTTTATACAAATTGTCTCAAAACATCTTCTCAGTTTTTGTAGTTTTGTTGTTTTCACCTTTGCCATGTCTTGATAGCTTGTTTGGAGGGTATCCCATGCTTTCTTGGACTTTGTTGTTGTTGCAATCCGTGGCAAGATACTTTCATGAACAGCTTCACAAATGTAGAAGAGGGCTTTTGAGTCATTCTTCTTGTTGTCCCTCATCAAATCTTTTTCTACTTGTGTCAAAGCATTGTATGTTGTGCAAGTGTATGTGCAACTATTGTTTCTTGCTAACCATTCTCCACCCATTCACAAATATCTTTGGAAGAAAAAAAACTTCATTGTTATAGCCCAATAGTCATATTTTTTTCGATTCAATTGAGGTATTTGAGGATTAATCAACCTTATGCTTAAAAAAAACTTTCTCCTTGCTAGTAAATATGACGACTTGCCCAAGTGAAATGGAGCTAAAAATCCAACAAATTTACTCATAACAAATAACATAGTAAAACAAAGTAAAAAGAACAAGGTGCTTTCCACAAATATACTTAAATAACATTCATATGGAGGCTCGGCTCCTTCACCGAGTAAAACAAAAATTCTTACTTAGATTTGCATTTCACCAACTCATTGTAAAACCACAAAATGTTCTACGCTCACACCATAAATTGCTCCCCGATTTTTTCCAACTGACATCTCAAACTTACATCTACCAAATTACAAAAGACTTAAGACTTCTTCATACTTATTATATCAAAATATAAATTTCTAATACATGACATCATTTAAAACTTAAATTGGACGATTGTACTTCAAACATAATTTTCTGAAATTGCAGAAGTCCACATAGACTTACATTTGGGATATTACAAAGGACTTCTACATACTTTTATATCAAAACATACATTTGTAATACATTATTACATGACAAGACGTCATTTAAAACGTAGAATGGACAATTGTACTTGAAACATATTTTTCTGAACTTGCAGAGTGGCGGTTGGGATTAATTTTCCACAATGAATATCATTCATTTGAGCGTTTCCACACGATTCCCCCTCCTAGTGGCCATTATTGTTATCTGCAAGTCCTGAGATCGAAGCCCCAGATGCACCCTCCCCATTGTTTTTCTTCCCGTTACCCCCTCTGGCTCTCACCACAACCGGAATCCATCCATTGTTCGAATCCGTAAACTTCACCTGGGCCTTTGGAGAGCCAGTATTCTTCGCAATATATTCTCTTTTTGCAGATAGGTCTGCACAAATTCTCTCGAATTTGTCAAGCCCTATGGTGGAATAAAAATTCGTCCTCTTCCCATGTTTCTGCTGGGCTTTGGACCTTTCTTCTGCTTCGCCTTCCACACGGATCTTTCCACAACGCATTAAATTTTTCCCTGTGATATACAGTGAACTATTAGCCGGTGATAGAACCAAAAGTGCAAAACGAAACGCCAAAAACCCCCCAAATTCACCTGCTTCCAGCCTTAGCTCTCCTCAGAAAGCTTCCAGCGTCCGTCATATTCTGGCAATCTGTCTCCATATAAATTTGCGTTGCGTCAATTAATCAATCAAGTGAACATTATAACCGTCGCTGCCGATATCTCTGGGTCTTCTGTATTCGTAGTATAAAGGGGGCTGCCGATATCTCTCGGTGTTCTGTATTCGTAGTAGATTGTTCGACAATTTTGGGTATTGTTTTTAATTCGTCCAAAATCTCTGCTTTGTTGTAGGGTGGGAAGCGAGCTGTATTTTATCGTTATAGTTAATGAAATATTGTTCGTGATTCTTTTTTCCACAAATGTAATAATTAACTGAAATGACAAGGAGTTAATTGTTATAATTTTTTTTTTTTAATATTTAAAAATATTAATGATTAGGATTTCAATTTTTTTTTGGGTTGCTTCGACGAATTAATATGTTTGGAAGGTCGATCTTGTTATATAGTTAATAGGTTAGGAAGGTGAAGGTCGTGATAGGGAGTAAGGATCTTATGCTCGCTATTAAGGTGCACGTGTGGGGTATAGAATGTCGTAATGAATGGTTATTTATACTAGGTTTTTGATGATGATGATGATGATGATGATGATGATGATGATGATGGTGGTGATGGTGGTGGTGGTGGTGGTGGTGGTGGTGAGATCAATTAAGCTTGGAGAGAAGCCTCCTCAACTCATTATAATTTTGACATCTTAAAAGGTTAGGAAGGTCAATATTGCAACAAAGATTACGAAATTGAGCTCTAATGTGGTTGTACGCGGGGCACTCTAAGAGGAAGTGATTTTCATCCTCGATATTCATATTCTCACAGAGATGGCAGATCCTTTCCATCCATGGTGTTTTAGGAACTCCCCAACGACCTGTTTCACTATGGAGCTCATGGGAGTTCGTTCTAATCTTGGCTATATTAATTTTCCTCTTTGAGCTAGTTAAAACAGAGAGATACTTTTGATCTTCTAAGGTGGGGTTGATGCCCTGCTTATAATACCTTAATTTTCTTTTAGCTGCTAGATCTTTCTCACACCACATTTTTTCTTTGTACTTAGAGGTAACAATTTTTTTAATGTTATTGATGTTTTGCATTGCAACATTCGTCTCAATCTCCCAATGGATTAACCAGGCCCTGCTGTCTTTATACTAACTTCGTTTCAGCCATAGGTGGTTTTGGCTAGAATTTGAAGCTAGCTTAGGAAGTCTATGGTCTCCTATGCTATTGAGCTTGTGCTTGTACAACAGAAGCCTAGTCATAGCTAGGCTCTCGATAGGGGAAAGACCCACTTCTATAAGGAGAATAGGATAGGGTGTATTGCTTTTAATTTTAAGGTTATACATTATAAAACACTTTTGGATTTGCTGAACCTTTCTCCAGGATTTTCTAGAGATGCTGCAACCCCAAACCTGAAATCCATATAAGATAACAGGAGTAACTAAAGTTTCAAAGAGGAACTTCTTTCTATCCCGCATTACGAGGTTTGTCGTTTTACAATTATTTTCAAGACTAAAATAAGCTTTCCACCCCCCATTAATCCTTTTCTGAATGCTATAGTTCCCGTTGAGCTTGTGATGAATATTAATTCCTAGGTACTTGTAAGAAGACACTTCCTCCAAGTTACTATTGTCATACATAAAATTAGCGTAAGTGTCTTTCTTGGATTTGATAATCATAACTTTTATTTTTTCAGTGTTGACAAACATACCCATGGTTGAGCAGAAATCCTTAAGAATTCTAAGTTGCTTATCAAGATCAGATGGGCACCTTGCGAGAAGAACAATATCCTTAGCATAGAGAAGAAGGATGATGCCTATCCCAGCTAAGATCATGCCAACACATATTTCTTCCTCAAAACAACCTTCTAGCTTGTCGATGTAAATGCCAAATAGGGTAGCGGAGAGGGGGAAACCTTGTTTAACTCTGATATTACACTTAATATCTTTTGACCACCCCTTATTGCTCTTTAACTTGGCAATTACATTCTCGAATAACCTTATAGTAGCTTCTCTTAGCTCGAAAGGAGCATTTAGCTCTTTTAATCTATTCCATAGGTTATTTCTAGGAACTGTATCGAAAGCCTTACTAAAGTCCAGAAAGTAGCAAAAGAGATTGGATTTATCATTGCGACATTCTTCCATAATGATCCCAAGCGTAACGAGGTGGTCTGTTGTTGAATGTTGCCTTCTAAAACCCGCTTGGCCTTTAGCCCGCTTACCTTCACATTCAAACCAAATGCTCAAATTATTTTCCAAAATAATACCATATAACTTGGCTAAGAGAGGGTTGATCATAATTGTTCGATAATTAGAGGGGTTATTTGTATCCCCACCTTTGAAAATAGGAATAATGAGGCTCTGAGTCCAACATTTAGAGAACCCTTGCTTAACCGCTTGGTTGAAAAGCTTGTGGATGTGGGGGATGAGGACAGGACCTCCAAGTTTTAAGATTTCCACCTCGTAACCTTCAATGTCTTTAGTTGTCCCATTTGGACGGGGTTTCAAAATCCCTGACATTTGGAGATTCATAAAGCTTTTTAAAATAGGAATTGTAGTTGTGGAAAGCAATTTTATTATTATTTTTAGTTTTCCGGTCACAAATAAAAATTGGAAAGGTGTGAGTAAATAGAAAGAAATGAAAAAGTGAAAGATGAAAAAACTAAAATTTTGAGAGGTGGCATGGATATAAGGATTTTGAAAGATAGAACGAAACTAACTTCAAAATAAAAATGGGAAACAATTAAACTAAGGCATATATTCTTGAAAACACTAGACTTTTTTAAGCCCTTATTTAAAAGGTTTATATTGTTATAAGATTTTGAAATTAACATTTAATATGGAATATCTCCGTGTATTACAATATAAAATATTTTATATTCTTAATTTGTTATTATAATAAATGAAAAATTATTTCAATTCATGATATTTTAATTATAATAAATGACAAATTATTTCAATTCATGATATTTTAAAATCCATGGGTTAATTATTGTTAATGAAGAGAAAAACATAATCATATCTAAAATAAATAGTCCAAGAATTAAGAATGGCTTAATTGGGTTTTATGATATCTTTTAACATATTAAAATTTTCTTTTCTTTTTTCTATTGCATTATATTTTTTTTATAATTTTAAATGTAATAATAATTTTAGTAATATTGGTTTTTTATAAAGTGATATCCTTCTCTACTATCCAATGATTTGGTTAAAAAAAACTAGTATTAAATATTTTCTTGAATTTTTTTTTTTTTTATTCAAGAGATCAAGTATAACCTTAGCTTATTAAAATATAGTAATAGAAAGAGAAAAATGGTTAGCTATAGTTTGAAAATATATAAATGACTTTATGGATGAAGATCTAGGATTAAGTTAAGGAATGTGCTAAAATGTTTTCAAGTTTCATTGACTTCTACCATTTATGAACATGACTATGAAGTCTTTGGACTAATTGAAGGTTTGATATTAAAAATATATGAGTTAGAGTAAGGATATTAGTTCTTGTGTGAAATTTCAAATATACTTTTATGTTCTGGCTGAGTAATGAAGTCATATTATGTAAAGATGTTCATTGTTATTGAAATGAAATGAATGGAATGGGTGTCTTTTTTGAGTTTTGACATTCTTTTCAATAATTTTTATTTTTATTTCTTGTCTTTGTGTTAGATGACAATATTTTGTTTTACACATGTTTTATGTAAAACATGTTTGATAAATGTCGAAGTAGAGATAGTGCTCCAAAGGTAAAAAAGAGTTTGCAATATAAGGTTCAAAAATTTGATGTGGGTGGCTATAAGAAAATAATTGTTTCTCATGATGTGTTATGAAAATGAAAAAAAAATAAAATTAATAATATTTTAATTTGAATGAATTATTTAAGGTAATTATACGATAAATTTGAAAATGGTGTAAAAAGATGAAATGCAAGAAAATAAATTATATTCAAACGTATACAATTTTATTTATAAAAAATGGGTATGATTATGTGAAATATAAGTTTTTCTAAAAATTGTATACTCTTTTTCATGAAAAACATAGTGCCCATGTTTCCATTAGTGTAAACTTTGAGTACCCAAACCCCCGGTGATGCATGTTATGTAAAATATTGTGACGTCCTTGATTTGATACCCTGACTAACCCACCTCCATGTTAGAGGAAAACATGGTGCACCTATGTAGTGGTCGCTATTGGAATCACCTTACGTAATGCGGGTACAAGACCACCGTCATTGTTGATTCTGCTAGTCATACTATTCGTACCTAAATGATGCAATTTCCCTAAAACAATTGCGGAATTATTAATCATACATTCCATTTGTGCCCAAAGAGCTTGGATGAAAAATGGATGTTGTGCAATGAAAGTATTTGTTGATGAATATTGGCTCCGTGCCGAGGTCCAAAAGTTAATCAACCCACCTAATGTCACTTGTGCGTGGTTTTATTAGGATGAATAGTATAGTGAAAGGTCCTCAAGGTCCTCCAACTTGATTGTGAGCCTCCTTAGTGATAGGGAATAGGTATACCAATTCTGCTAATACTAAAACAAAAAAAATAAATACATTGTTCTTGTGCATAGTATTTTTTTAGCACACACACACACACACACACACACACACACACATATATATAATAATTCAAATTATAAGGAATTTGTAAATGGCAAGTAAAATTGTCTTAACATTATAAAAACAAATACTTTTAAAAAATCATTGATTTAACTATATCCTAGTGCACCATATATTTCCTTTTTAAATTGTTGAGGCTAAAGTATTATAACATAAATAATATACATACATATTTTAATATCTTTGTATATGTCAAGGTAAAACTACATTTAAAATTGTAAACGATAATATATATATATATATATATATATATATATATATATATATATATATATATTTCGAATGTCTACAGTAAAATCTAGATGTGCCTATAATTTCATGGACAATGGCTTTTTGTATCCTATATAAAAGTGATGTAAAAAACAAATATATTTAGAGGTATTCATGTATTAGCAATCCAAATGAGAAGGTTTATCATATTGAATGCATATCTATGGGAACAAACCCAACAAACACTCATGCTAGAGATATAAATGATATAATGGATGAAAAATAATATAATGGTCCAATCCAAATCAACCTCAATATCCATTCCTTGGTGGATAGCTATCTTTTTTTTTACTTTTCTATAGAAGTAAGAGTGTTCATTATATAAAAGTTTGATTATTGGTTAAAGTTAGCTCTAGTTTTTTGAATTTGCTAACCAAGAAGCATAAATGATCTAGAGGTAGTGGAGTAGGTACCGAACATGGATCCTCATAATCATTTTCATTCTATAGTTTTCAAGATGCTAAGATATATAGCATTCTTCACAACACACATATTTCATTAATGCTCTCTATTTTTCTTTAGCTTTAGCCAATGTGTTGGGATTTGTTGCATTAAGAAGAAGTTAAAGCGATCTTATAATGCATTCATGTAATACACTAAGATGGTTTTTAGAGTAGGTTGATACGCTTTGTTGGAATTATGACCTCATGTGTTGGCCTTGATGTAAACTTGGATCATGGTGATTGGTATTCTTGATGCTTTAATGTAGAGGTAGTTGGGACTTATATTGGTCCAAGTCGAGTGTTGAGGAATTCTTGAAGACAACTCGGTACATAGATGAAGGTGTTGGTCACAAAACATTGCATATATTGCTTAAATAACCATTTAAGCATGCTCCTAAAACTTTAATTAATAAATTATTATTGTTAGAATGCACTAAATGAATTAGTTATCGATCATGTGTTGGATTTAAAGAAATTTCTACCATATATAGTCATGTTCCATGAATGAGGTGTTAAATATTATTTTATTTGTCAAAAGTTGATTTGGAAAACTAATTAACTTGAACATAGAAATCATGTACCCAAGGTTTATTTGACGATATTAAAAGAATCAAATGAATGCCATAGATTTTTCCCATGGTAATGATCAAGGAGAAAGGCTATAAAAAGGAATTTATCTTCATCATATCGGTGTGCACTTGTGAGATCGACATGGCTCATTTTCCTCTTTGGAAGTTTGTTTCCTTTATGGTTTGATACTGGGACAAATATCTAATGTTTTTTTGAAGTAGTGTTTTGGAACGATCGATTTGACTTGGAGCATGCAATTTTTAAACGATGGGATGAAGATATGAAAGTGTGGGGATGCATGTAATACTACAATTTGCACAAACATCGACTAGAATCTCTTTGAAGAAATATACACACTGTGATATGCATAAATCGAATGAAATATATTTCTAGATACAAAGATATCTACAACACACTATCATATGAACACAAATTGTTTGGAAGATCTTCTCTAGGGATTTACATGTCTAAATCAACACACTAGGATTTTGGAATCTAAATGAGCACATTGAAAGTTAAAACATCAATTGTGGGAGTAAGCATGTGAAATTGTAGAACACTAGAAGGATCTTAATGAGTGTATTTTTTAAAGGAGTCAATATAAACTTGAGTTATTAATAAGTTTTGATCACACAAATTATTTTTGGAACAGTGCACAAGGTCACATTTAACTTTTAGTATGCTTTTCTAAGTTTTTGATATACTTGGGCACTGAGTTTTTATATTATGTGACACGATTGCAAAATATTGGTTGTGGCATACTCTTGTTTCTATGAGAGAGTATGGTTTGGATATCATGATTGTTCTTGTTATTACTATATGAGGTGTTTTTGTAGGGAACTAATCCTCACTATATTGGACAATGCTTGGTGGCTTGTTAAATGTAGGCTAACATTCATATTCTTGTGACAAAATTCTTGGAAATAGTCAATGCTTGAGGAAGAGCTATTGTGCAAGAAAGATAAAATATTTGGGAAGAGTTTTTGATGGTTTTAGTTTTATTGTAACCTTTTTATTCATATATTGAAATATCATCGCATAAAATCAAATATAAAATGCTTCATAGTTTTGGCTGATAATATTGTGACTCTTTCCTATGAATTGATTCAGTTGTTTCTTTTTGTTCTTTGGGGTGCATTGAATTTATAGTTTTTGTGATAGATTGTTTATAGAGATGTGATTTGTAGAGATATGGTGATTACACTAAAGAGTTTTACTCATTAAGGTTTGATGATAATGTTGATTATTATGATGTATTGTTGTCATAAGTTCGATGTATGATTGAAAATTTCTAGTTGTGAATGACTTGATAGTTCGTAGAGAAGTGGTTGAAGAATAGTCCCGATAGAGTTATTGTTACACTAGTATTGTTCCAGTTACAACAATACTATTCATTTTGTAGCAATATTAGTCATGTGACAAATTTTTGTGACCTATTGTGTCAAAGCTCCATGATCAATGAAAAAACTCATGCTTCCTTAACTTTGTTGATGTATATAAAATAAAAATGATATTTCATAGCATGGTTATAGTTTCATAAATGTGTTTGGCTTACAATTGATTAAATAAGAGGATTTATTGTGTTATTTTGTTGTTAAGTATTCTCATTATATATGTATCATTAATAATGTTATGAATATATGGTTCTATTTCTTAGATCACGATGATGGAAGAGGTTCATGTGTTGATTTTTTCTCTATTGGTATCACACATGTTAGTTGAGATGTATTGAGCTATGGTTACAATGAGGTTATATTTGGGTCTTGTTGCACATTTAGACATAGTATTAGGTGCAGAAACAACTTGGAATTATTGAGGGTTTATGAGAGGTCTTCTTGATACAATGAAGTGACAGATACTTTATGATGATGTATTTGTTGCTGCTTGTTTGGATGAGTATTGACTTGGTATATGGAAACATTATTGACTTGGAATTTTTTAAGCTCACAGGTTTATGAGTATGCCTAGATAGATGCTTTTGATGGTATTACTGAGAAAATGAGTTTGAATTGGTTAACGGGTAAATAATTTGAATTTTTATGGCTTCACAATGTTATGCCTTGATTGACTTGATACTTAACATGATTTGTCTTGGTACTTTATAGTGTTATGTCATGACAATAATGTTTAAATTTGGAATGTTTTATTATTGATTGATATTAGAGATATTATTGGTATCCTAATTTTTCAGTTATTCAAATTGAGTATATTTTTGGGTGTGGGTCCAATTTATAAATTTGATGAAATGCGGTCTATAGGTTTCGATGGTTGAGTGAGACAGGTGGATCTAGTTTGAAAATTTGAAATGTGGTCCATAAAGGTGCTCAATGTTGTATCCTTTGGTGAGTGAGTAAGAGCTTCGTTCTCGTAGGATTCAATGAAATTGTGGAGGTTGTAGCCTCCTACATGTATAATCCTACATACTAGTAAGAGCCTTCACTAGTAGAAGATGTAAAAATACTTTCTCCATAATAAGAAAGAAGAAAAAGACAAAAACAACCACGGTTTTCTTCCAAATTGGGTTTCCACCTAAAAATTTAGTGGCCCCATATATTGATGTGATTTCATTCTATGTTTTACATGTTACTGATCTATAATACATTGTACTGATAGTGAAATAATGGATCAAATGAATTTGAAAACGAAAAGTAAAAATTAAGTAAAATTTATTGGTCATGAAATATTGATTCACCCCCCGCCCCAGCTCAATATTTCTAACAATTGATATCATAGAAGTGCTCTCTAATAAAACTTAACCGTTTTAGACTATATTAGGGACAATGTGAAGGAAGCACAAGAATAAGGAAACTAACAGGAAAAAATTTAGTCAAGGAAAATTATGATAGTGGCAATGATGTATCTGACGTCATGGAAATATCAGCTATCATAGGTTAAGGACAATTAGTAGTGGAACACCATTGGTTGACAGTATGACTAATAAAGGTGTAATGATACTTGATGGTGTTAGTTATCGATAATGGAAATAAAATAGGAATTCTAGGATAATTTCCCTCAAATATGATGTTTGGAATTTAGTCTATAATCGTTATACTTAAACTAAAGCATCACATAAAAAACTCGAGAAGAATAGTCATACATTAAAAAGAAATATTTCGTAACAACTTGATTTATTATTAGAGAAATTTATGCATTATAGAACAATAAAGGAAGTCTAGGACAATTTACTAGTCATCCACGAAGGAGAAGGAAAACCAGTAATAAATGAAGTTTTTTCATTAGGTAAACAAACAAGTAATCTTCTTTCTGAAACAAAAAATGAATTTAAAGGTAATTCTATTCGATCAAAATATGAGAGTAACCATGAAACAACGTTTATTATATAAGATGGGGTTACTAATTCAAAAGGATACAGGTCAAAGGAAGCATTTAAAATTAGAAGAACAAATGTTTTTTCTTTGAAAAGGATTAAAAGTATTGAGAATAAGTTTCAAGAATATGAAAAGAGGGATCATGATGAATCAATGAATAATGTAGCAGTAGAAAAAAATTTTAAAGAAAGGAAATTAAACAATATTGTGAAGGTGTTTTCCTCTGAGATAATTCGGGTCAATAAATTATGCTAGAGAATCTATAATGTTTTGTTTTGTTTGAAGTTTGGAATTTTGGATGACAAATGCATAAATTGTTTTTGAATAACTCTATCTAAACTTTTAGATAATATTAATTAATAAAGTAAAGGGATGTTGCTTTATTTCACACAGTAATTTAGATTTGCAGATGATTAAGCAAAATATAGAAGATATGATAATTTAAATATTCAAATTGAATGTTTTAGTGATCATTACTGTGACTAATTTCAAACTATGTCTAAAATTTTAACAAAATATATTTAACATGATGAAGATGCTGACAATTTATTGATGAAAGGGACTTACATAAGTAGACAACTCAGTTATTCTTACCTAGTTATCTTCATAACAATTAAATTCTTGTAGAAAAGAAAAATGTAATAGTAAACATGAAAATTCACAAAAGAATAAGGTTGTATGAAACAAATGAAGAATCCTTCGTTTATTATTAATGATCAAAATTTTGTACATTATTGCTTATAAAATTCTTATCCAAGGGTGAAACCCTTAATAACTCGTAATGAGAGTTATTTATACTAGTTCTAATACTTAGAAAATATCTAGAATTGATTACAAAAATAGTATCAAATAATAGGAAAAAGGAAACTGTTGAATGATATGTCATCGTTTTGAACGAGGTTGTTCGATGACTTAGCCCTTGAAATGCTATTGTGTTGTCATGTTGTTAGGATGAAAAATTACTCAATGGTATCACACAATTATCCCATCTATCTTCACTTGGGATTTCCAAATTCACCATCTTTCTGAAAACTTCATCCACTTCTGTGTATCTCTCGAAAGTTGGCTTGTTGAGGAACAAATGCCTAATTTCATGCTTGATGATGAAATCGAACTCTAAGGCTTCAAGAAAGGCCTTCCCTGTAATATGTCCCTTGATTCCTGTAAATTTTGTCTTATATACTGCAATAGTATATAACATTTTGCAATAATCCTCTAAACTAATCAACTTTTCATTTGTAGATACAAGTCGAGGTAATCCATTTTAGTTTAAAACATTAAATATTGAATGAAACCTTTGGACATCAATGTCCAAGGTTTGACATTTTATCTCAAGCTGATTAATCTATTTTTTTTCTGTAAGACCTTCTTAATTTATAATATGGTGGATGTTATTTCAGGAGTGTTTATTTCCTCCATCTCTTCTATGGTTTTTGAATTTAACACCTTTATCATATCTATCGCTTCTGCTAGTTTGGTGTTCAAAGTTGCTTTCTATTCTTGTATTTCAACCTTGCATTTTTTTAATAAGTTCTTGTTGTTCAAAGATGATTTGTATGGATGGCCATACATCTGTCATGGATTGATTGATTTATGTTCAAATAGTTTATTTGTCTTGGGCCAATGTATCTGCCATTAACAACTCACTTTCTAACTTTTCAATATTGAGTCACAACGTGTGGGACTTCTTTATTTCTTCCATATACAGAGTATCATTCTTGATTTTCTGTAGCTCTAAGTTCTGAAATTTTTCTAATAGTTTCTCATTTTGTTGCTTCTGTATAGCCAATTCTTCTACTATTTTAACTGGATCAGGTTTTATGATGTGGACTCAATTACTGTTGATGATGATGAAGGATTTGTACCTACAACTAATGTAGGAATTGCTATGATTGGAATCATGGCAAGCTGGGCTACCTCTTTCTCCTTTATTAATCCTTCAATTTTCTCCTCCATTTTATTTATCTGTATGTTTTGCTCCAAATTCACTCTCTTCAATCTCTTTGGTTTGTGGATCTTCAGTAGAAGCCAACTTCAACTATTTTCGCATAGCTGCAATATCTGTATTTTTATTTTTAAGGATCTCTTCTACTGCCTTGCGGTCCTTTGGATAATATCTAATCTTGACTACAAGATCTTCCAAGGACTTCATTTTGTTATCTTTAGCTAAGGAAGATAAATTTTCAATCTTGAGTTGAGATTGAACATTGGATAGTGCAGTCCTAAGCTTGGAAAGGGACATAGTTGTAGTAGTCATGGTGGAAACAAATATCTCACCAGACTATTTGTGTATATCCATTTGATCAATGGGATGTATTTGATTGGTATCAAATTAAAATACAGTATTTTTATAGTCTGATGGAGACTTGGGAAATGGGACCTAGGCTTGCAAGAAAGCCATCTGCATTCTGCCTTGTTCATTGTCAAAAGTAGAGAGCAGTCTATGATGGGAGGTAGAAGTATGTTTCCATAATTGGTTGTATAAATTGGACTTGAGAGTATCATTATTCTGTTTAATCTCAAGGAACTTTGATGAGATTTTATGATCATCTTTCCAGCTAGTTCCCGTGGTCTAAATTATTTCCAGACGTTCTCTAGAAGGAGAATCTATAGGAGGGGTATTCGGAACACAGGTTCCAGTTTATGTAGAAACTTATGGATCTCCAATATCAATTACTTATGTTGGTATTTCTTCTATGAAATTGTCAAACCAATCTTTGGATTCTTCTATTGTAAAATGTACTCTTTCATAATCTTGATAGCAGATGAAGTCTCTTATCTCACCATTTTCTATTGCTTACTCTGAGAAACTAGAGTGTGTACATTAGAGGTGGGGAAAACCTGCTCCTCAAATTCCTGAAGTGTCCCATCAACCCCTTGTTCTTGATTCATAAATTTATCTATCTCTGGTCTTGGAGTATGATTATAGAGAGTTATTTTAAATTCAACTCTTAGAGAAAAAATTATTCCAAAAGGGCCATAAGGCCAGGTGAAATAAGGTTGCAAATTCATATTCTTTAACAATATATCTACATCAACACAAGTTGATCTGGTGTTGCAAATGAATGACCCAATATTTCACTTGATCTTAAACTGGGATTTCCTCTTGCCTGACACAAAGTGCAGGTCATCCATGTTGATCATCTGCCTAATATATTCCAAAGAAAATATTCTCATAGGAACATGTTTGGGCAACATCTATGGTGCAAGCTCACAACCATATTATTGTGAAGGTAAATCCCCTCTACAGACAGAGGTGATCCCTCAAGCCCTAGGGTGGGTCTAGCAACAAGGGAACATTCTCAAATTTCAGACTCCTAGCTTATAAACGAAGAATGATTTGGGATAGATGACCTTCCTTAGTCCAAGGCTCTTGTCGTAGCTTATAGCAGCGATCAACTGAACTTCATTTTCATGCGTCACAGTCCTTCAATGGTAGTGTCGGTGTACTTGCACGAAGATAAAGTGAACGATGACAGCATACAAAGAAATACTTTCATTTACAACTATTTGATTGATCAAGGAGAATCAAACATTTCACATAAACACAAAATTGGAACCAAAAAACCAGTCATGTATGAATGTAAGAGAAAAGAAGTTTACAACCTTAATGCCTTGACGTTACAACCTCCTTCGACGGGTTCATTCGGCTGCATCTCAAGCATTCGTTGAGGATTGGACTTGATGAAGGCAATGGCCTAAACTCTCTCTCGACAATGGATTCCTCTCATCCTTGTCCTTCACACTAGTTATAGTAAGGAATGTTCAACTAGCTGAAACAATGTGAGAAGGAGGTATATATAGGAGGGGAGTGGATGGTTTGTGATCCCTCATAAGGTGGAAGAGAGGTCCTATCCTTTGGGAGTTTCAAAATTATAGGAAAGAAGAAGCCAAAGGGATAACTTTGACGTTATCCAGTCGAAAAAACCATGATGAATCCACTCACGAAGTATTTAGAAATGGAAACTTCATTTCTATTTTAAAAAAAATTCCAAAAATATCTTGGCGTAGTTGAGACATTGAGACAGAGCGCTAATGGGCGTGAGGCCAATTGTTATTTTCTCCCTCGGTGTGAGGCCATAACTTCCTACTAGCATTGACCTAGAAACCCATGTTTTCTAGATTCTGTTTGAGGAATAATCAACAGATGAAATGTTCTCAACATGCCAAGGGATACAATGACACTTATAGTAAGGCATAAAAATACAAAAAATTGACTGAAATGGTCCTCCAATGTTTCAGATGGGGATTGCAGAGACGGTGAAAAAATATTGTGTAACAGATTCACCCTAAAGCATGAGGTTCGAGAGATAGGGAGGGGTGAAATGCTTTACGAGAACATGCCCAAACTAAACATTGTCATCAGACGATCTGCAAGAATAAACACAAATTATATCTCCGACACATGAATATGTGGTATGGGCACATCCATCCATGATAGAGTACATAAAATAACAAGATCCTAAGGTATGGACATAACCATCCAGTAAGAAGGATCATCAAATAGGCTCAGGTATGGTCGCATCCATCTAGTCATAAGAGTCATGCATATATTCATGATAAACCAAATTGTCTTGCAACCTGGATTTCTATTAGATAAAACCCAGGGTCTTGCGTTCCATCTCGACCCGAACAAGTTCAAATTCAAGCATGTGAATAAATGAGTTGAAGTCGAATTTGCAAGAAATTCGCCTGATTACTAGCCAATGATGAAAGTTGTTAACAAGCATGAGAGAAACCACCAATAACAGCAATGGATCTCAAGGTACAACTAGTACAATCCACAGAATTTGAATAGTGAGTTGGAGTCGACCACCCACGAAAACACTCAATCTAAGTCCAATGATGAGGACCTGTCGTGGAATGCAAAGAACTTGCAATTGAGGCATGCAAGCTCCAAGGTACTAGAAGGGAGTCCCTAGAACACCATCCTGGATAATGAGATGAAGTCGACAGGAAGTGATCTGGATGAAGGAGGTCCATAATGTTTCCCACATCATCGACACAAGAGAGAGAGGAACAAGATGATAGTGAATCAGGACTAAACAAAGGATCAAAGGTTGAAAACTGGAGAAGAAAACTTCTCTTGAACATATCGACAACACGACTCTAGAATTTAGCAGTGTTTGACATCAAGGGATATGAGGTCATGATGATGTGGAAAATATCAGATGAGAGGTCAGAACAAATAACCAAAACCCATGGAGGAAAAAATGACGAAGTGGGATGTCCCCAACCCGACATGAATTGTAGACAAGTGTCATGTTCAAGAGTGACATACTTCCAACATGAATAAGAACTGGTTCATTTTCCCCAACCATTTCTGGCGAGTACCCCAATTTTTTTTGGAAACAAGATTGAAGGGGATAGAATATGCTTGTCATATAAGTTTTTCCTTCAGAAAAATCCATCCTAGTAAATTTTACAAGCCCTAAGAAGGAGGAACTCGGTTACGTCATGGTCATGATTTCCGATGTCATTTAGGTTTTGATGAGTCTAACAAAGGAAGAAATTGACATCTTTTCATGTTTAGAGAGTTTGAAAAGAAGAAAAAAATAAAACTCCAGCAGGGCCCTTTTCATAGGTAGTCTCATAGATCCGAAAAGGTAGAAAACAATATCTGAGAGAACCTCTTAGTCATGATAGGCTAAGGTATTCCTTTTTTAGAAATAATATGTCTCAACCCGAAAAAGGGGTAAACATATACTAGGTAGATGACGTTTCTTTGCCTTTAACGACTTCAAAATGACAAGAGTCTTGGTAATCTTTTCAATTTTTGAGAGTCAGAAAAGAGCTGAAAGATGGCTCCAGGGGGTTACTTTTTCGTGTTTTTACCGAGTCTGAAAAATTAATAAAATACAGCTCATCACTTCATTGTCATCACCTTAAGGACCTGTTGTTGGACAAGAAATGCACGTAAAACCCATATTTCGAGACAAAATAATCGAAAAATAAGGCTAGAACCTAATTAAGGTTTCAAAAAAGTTATAACATGACCGAAATAGTAAAAAAAAATTATTTTTCACTTTTCACCTCTTGTGAGCATTTTTACCCTCTTTCACTTGTGATCTTGGGGAGCTGGTAGTGGACAATCTAGGAGAACAATCAAAAATCCATTTCCTTTAGGTGAGACCTCGTAACCTTGCCTGCATTTTGATTCTTTTTTCATTGCCTGGATTTGAGTTTTTCACATTTGTGGGGGGATTTTGTTCAATGTAGTGTGCAGTGGTCGACGCAGGTGTTGGGCACGAACTCACACCAACCCGCCTTGAATTTAAACGGGGGCATGCCACTTGGCGCACCTATTTTTAGAATAGTCACGCTAGCACTGACTGCTAATTTTTGCTTAAAATATCCATTAGCTTTCTCATTTCAAACCATTCAAGGGTGAATAATTTGACTAATAAAATCCCCTGTGATGATTTTGCAGGTGTGTGAAAGCCAAAATGGTGATAGAGTGGAAGGAAAGAGAACATGGGGATGAAGATGAGCTTGCCACACGAAAAATAAGATGCATGGAGGCTCTACGAAACTGTGGGATTCTAAAATTATTCATGGCACCGTGTCTCCAAGCTCAACCGAAGTTATTACAATATTTGATTAGTGTATGGGATACTGACTGGGAAATATTCATGATCCAAGACCAAGAGTTAGAGATTAAAGTCTTTGACATATATTTCATCATGGGATTATCCAGAAGGGGAGAAAAACCAATCCTAACAGACACCTGGCCTACGATGGAAAACATGGCCATCCTTATAGATAGAGTGTGTCTAGGGGCATGAAAAGGATCAAAGAGCGAGAAAGTGGATATCCAAACCATTCTCGATTTGGAAAAAAAAGTAGTGTTTCACGCCATCACACGAGCTGACGGATCTCAAGCACCACATGAAGCCACAAAAACACAACTCCTTCTTGATGTGGACTGTATGGCCCCAACCATTTTCAACTGGGTGGAGGCCGTAACAATCAACTTGAAACATCAACTGACAAAATGCAAGAACAATAAGTTGAAGCACTTCGACTATGGGTCCATCTTGGTACCGTTCATCTTGGAATGATTACCAATATTCTAGCACCAGGAGGTAATAGTCCCATCCCCACCAACCCAAGAGCCATGGATGGTCTGTTGGGCAGCGTTGATGCCTAGAGCAGGAGGTGGTCAGCAAATGTCATGGAGACTGTAATTTTTTGACTGGCTCCTTCGACAGCTCATTGTCGTGGAGGACTAGCCTTATACTGGTACTGAATTCACAGGTGATCCACATCTTCCACTCTCAGAAGGAGAGGATTGGGATGCAGCGTTGGGTAAGACCCATTTTTTATTTTGATGAGTATTTATGATTTTTTATTGTACGTGTTCTCATGTCTATCCATGTTTTTATAGATGTTGGCTCAGAAAGACCTGCAGGAATGTCTCCAATAGCACGAAGAATTATGCATGATTTTGAGGTGGCCCCTCATGGTGAGGGAAGCGAAGAAGAGGATATCATACACAACTTGGAGGGACTCACTAGCGGGATCCCAGATTATGCAAGATTCGATGATGTTCCTCGAGCATACCAGAGGCACACTGTGGGGGTGTATAGTTGTGTTCACTGCTTATCGAGGTGGTTTGTATGTTCAATGACATGCTACCATGAGCATCATGCCGATTAGACGCCTAGGCTTTTATTTTTGCATATTTTTTCAGAGACATGATTTCTTACGATTTAACCAAGAACAGACATATTTTTTGAAATTATATGCACGTGGATGCAAACACTCGATATATATATATATATATATATATATATATATATATATATATATATATATATATATATATGCCTATTTTCCTGTATAAATCTTATTATGTGATAATGATGCTTTTATAAATTACAAAAATGTATATCTAATACAATATTGGCTACTGCATCAGTTAATGTGTTCATTCGTCTGGAAATATGTGGATATGTAACATGATCAAAATTTATTTCTAATAAGCGAACATGCAAATACAACCTTAAAATTTGAGGATTTGTAACAGAATAATGCCCATTAAGCTGAAGAAAAACAAGCTCAGAGTTAAGATTAACAATTAATGCACGAATTTTGAGAGTAATGACCTCGATTAAGAGTTCAATGATGGCACTATATTCAGTGACATTGTTTTTTGTTCATCCTAGACAAATACCTTGAACGTCTATCAACTCACCATTAGGATTATAAATCACCAAGGCTATCGAAGATAGATTCCGGGTACTACATGAGGCACCATCCGCGAAACCGACATAAGAAGTGACATACATATACACAGTAAGAAATGACACAATAAGCAGGAAACATTGCTCGCAAAGCACATAAAGCCAAAAAAATGTAAAAAAATTGAAAACACACTTATGTACAAAAGCATGCATGAGAAACTCATGCATAGTATTTTTTGAGTTACAACCCATTTCTGGGCTGATCCAAAGGATAGCCTTCATAGTCAATTAGCTCATAAGCCTTGTTCTACAAAACACACTTAAAGATATAGGGCCCATTCCACATGGGTTCGAATTTCCCTACCCTCAGATTATCATGAGCTTGGTCATACAAGAGGAGGATGTCTCCTTCTACAAAGGTACGAAGGGAAACTGTATGATCAAAATGAGATTTGAGCCCCTTTTTATGTGCTCCTATAACAAGAGTATAAAAGCAATGAGTTTCATCAAGCCTCTCTAAATAGAGAAGACGCTTTTCTTTTGGTGAGGTGTTAGGCAGTAATTCAACAACTATCTTGAGAGAAGGGATTTCGAATTTAATTAGAAGGGTAGCTTCTAGACCATAAAAAATATGGAATGGAGTCAAGTCGGTCACATATTTTACTGAGGTTCGGTAAGTGTAGAGAGGTGAAAACAACATGAGATGCCAATTGGATGTGTGCATCCCAATCGTACGCTGAAGCATGGTGACTAAAACCTTGTTCATGGCTTCAACTTTTTCATTAGCTTGAGGGTAGTACAACGTTGAGCTATCATGACTCAGAACCAACTTAGAAGTCAACTCAGCCATCAGGTAGTGTCAAAAATGAGAACCATGATCGGTAATAATGGCTTGAGCGACACCAAACCTAGTAATTGCATGATTGAATAGAAATTGTGCGACTGTCTTACCATCAGCTGTGAGTGTAGGAATTGCTTCGGCCCATTTAATGAAGTAGTCAATGGCTATGATAATATAAACATGCCCCCCAGCTGAGTGAGGGTCACACGCCATAAAATCGATGCCCCACTTCACAAAGGGACCAATGGTAATGACAAGATGAGGGTGAGCAGGTGGCGCACACATCTTATGCTAGTAAATCTATCAATCGTGAAATTTGCGGACAACAACAATGCAATATTTAAAAATGGTAGGCCATAAATATCTAGCACGAAGAATATTTTATGCAGTAGCATATCCAAACATGTGACCGCCACATGCACCAGAATGGCAATCATTGAGGAATTTTTCAGCCTCCTTGAGGGTTAAACACCGGCGGAGAATAGATTCGGCTCCGATGCAGTATAGAGTATCTTTGACTATGAGATAAATTTGTGAATGATGGAGGATGTGTATGGTTGCCAACATGTTATGCAAGTAAAGCTTGTATACGGACAGAGGCGATCCCTATAGCCCTAGGATGATGATCGACACTAATCAGATGAGGGGAAAATAGCCGAGAAGAATGAGATAAGAGAGTCAAAAAAATTTGAACAGATTGATTGAAGAGGAAAAACTAATCTATAGGCAAGAAACACTGGCACAAATCCAGGGAACAGGCTCAAATTCAAATACACAGAAATCAACACAACTGTTCAGCCATAATCCACGTTGAACAGGCACGACTGAAAAAATAGCAACAAGCACGAATCAAATAATGCCCATTAAGCTAAAGAACAACAAGTTGAGAGTATAGGTTAACAATTAATGCACGGATGTCGAGAGTAATGGCCTCGATTAAGAGTTCAATTACAACACTATATTCAATGACATTGTTTTTTATTCATCCTAGAAAAATACCTTCAACGTCTATCAACTCACCATTAGGATTATAAATCACCCAGGCTATCGAAGACAAATTTCAGGTACTGCATGAGGCACCATCCGTGAAACTGACATAAGGAGTGACAAACATTTACATAGTAAGCAATGGCACAATAAGCATGAAAAACTGCTCACAAAGCACACCAAGAAAAAAAATGTACAAAATAAAAAACACACTTATGTACAAAAACATGCACGAGAAACTCATGCATAGTAATTTTTGAGGTACAGCCCATTTCTGGGCTGATCCAAAGGATAGCCTTCATAGTCTATTAGCTCATAAGCCCCATTCTGCAAAGCACGTTTAATGATATAGGGAGCATGCCACATGGGTTCGAATTTCCCTGCACCCAGATTATCATGAGCTTGGTCATACAAGAGGAGGAAGTCTCCTTATACAAAGGTACGAAGGGAAACTGTATAATCATAATGAGATTTGAGCTACCTTTTATGTGCTTCTATAAAAAAAGTAGAAAATAAGTGAGTTTCATCAAGCCTCTCTAAATAGAGAAGATGCTTTTCTTTTGGTGAGGTGTTAGACAGTAATTTAACAACTATCTTGAGAGAAGGGATTTGTCATTCAATCAGAAGGGTAGCTTTCATACCATAAAAAATATGGAATTGAGTGAAGTTGATCGCATCTTTTACTGAGGTTTGGTAAGCCTAGAGAGCTGAAAACAACATGAGATTCCAATTGGATGTGTGCATCCCAATTGTATGCTGAAGCATGGTGATTAAAACCTTGTTCACAAATTCAACTTGGCCATTGGCCTGAGGGTAGTACGACATTGAGCTCTCGTGACGTAGAACCAACTTAGAATTCAACTCAACCATCATGTAGTGTCGAAAATGAGAACCATGATCGGTAACAATGGCTTGAGGGACACCAAACTTGGTAATGACATGATCAAGCAGAAATTGTGTGGCCGTCTTACCATCAACTGTGAGTGTAGGAATTGCTTTGGCCCATTTATTGAAGTAGTCAACGACTATGATAATATAAGCATGCACCCTGGCCGAGTGAGGGTCACACATCATAAAATCGATGCCCCACTTCGCAAAGGGACCAATGGTAATGACAAGATGGAAGTGAGTAGGTGGCGCGCACATCTTGCCCTAGTAAACTGTCAATCGTGAAATTTGTGGACAGCAAAAAATGTAATATTTAAAAATGGTAGGCCATAAATATCCAACACAAAGAATATTTTGTGCAGTAGAATATCCAAACATGTGACTACCACATGAACTAGAATGGCAGTCATTGAGGAATTTTTCAGCCTCCTTGAGGGTTAAACACCAGCGGAGAACAGAGTTGGCTCCGATGCTGTATAGAGTATCTTAGACTATGAGATAAGGTTGTGAATGATGGATGATGTGTATGGTCGCCAAATTGTTGTGGAAGTAAATCCCCTCTCTTAGACGAGAGGCGATCCCTCTAGCTCTAGGATGATGATGCACTCACTAGATGAGGGAAAAAAGTTGAGAAGAATGAGATAGGAGAGTCAAATAAATTTAAAGCTGAATAATTGAAGAAAGAGAAAAAATAATCCAAAGGCAAGACACACTTGACATAAATCTAGAGGAAAGGCCTCAAATTCAAATACACAATCAACATGACTATTCAATCATAATCCTCTTCGAACAAATCAATGGCGATTATTATCACTCAGATTTTCCTTGAAGTTGTAGAGAAGAGGAAAGGGGTCCGAGGTAACCACAAACCAATCTTTTAGGTACAGAATCTAGCCAATCTGTACCCAGAGAGGGCTCTCTCTATAAAATTTAGCTTTGTTTTTGAAAATATTAGGCTAGTTATAAAGTCCAAGGGTTTTGATTTTGTTTGGGTTGATGGAATTCTTTAGCTGAGATTAAAATCAAGTAGTTTCAGTCCATTGGGCTAATGGAGTCAAAGGATTGGCTGCACTGGCTTAAGTTTTTTAACAAAAGATGGTTTATCAGGGCAAGATAATCAAACTAGAAACAATTATAGATCTAAAGTGAATGGAATGGAATTCAAATGGATGAAAGGCAATAAAGAATCTTTCAACACATTCAAGAGAAAAGAAATAAATTGATTATCAATAAAGAGCAGTTAATTATTCTTCACTAAATAACCAAAGATGTATGAACTAGACAAACAGGAGAAATTAAGAATTCGTTGTTTAAGCCAGTTTAGAAGAAAACATTTAGAATAATAACGACTGAAATCAGATTACACCTAAGTACTTTCTGATTTAATCCTTTTCGTTAAATATTAAGATAATGAAACATAGATGATATTATAAACAAATATAAAACTTCAAAACATGAGATAGAGATGACTTATTGATCCTTCATTTGACACATGAATCCTGAGAAAAGTCTTCTGCCTCAATTCCTTGTCCAGTTTTGCCACGAAAAATTTCTCCAAAGCTCTTTATTCCAAAATATTCAATGTTACATCAAAGTATAAGAATCCACCCTCAATAATTCAATTGAGGGCTTATTTATACAAAAAATTATACAAAATATCTCTTAACAAAACGAGATATAATCTAAGATGACTCACAAATAAGTTACAATAAAAATAGAGACAGATGGTCTCATAGATAAGACAAAAAAGCAACTAATGTTGTGCTGTTTCCTCCTTTTGAGAATGTGCTGGAGGCAGGACCTATATTTTAGCTCATCGTTGTCCTCTTCGGTAATTTTGTTCTAAATGACTTGCTTCACTGATACTCTTTGTTTTTACTGATACACTTTAACTGAACTGATACTCTTTGACCTTTGTTTGTCCCTTTATCCTTTATACTGTAGTAAAATAGGCAAAATTTCATATAAGGATAAATTTTACAAAAGTTCCAATAGATCTTCCCACCATTTATCTTCTGCTATTTTGGTCCGTTGAAGCTTCCTTAATGTTTCATTAGCCTCGGTATATCTGAAGAAATTATGCTGATTAGGAAACAAATGTCTTACTTCATGTTCAAGATAAAACAAATTCTCTAATCTGTCATGAAGATTCCTTCCTGTAGGTAATGTTGCTTCTGATGAAATGGTTGAGGAACTGGCTTGATTGTGAGCATGTTTGTCCAATTTCTCAACATAACTTTCCAGGTCCATTATTTTATCTTCTGAAATCATAGGGCTGGGCAACCCTTTATTCAATAAAACATCAAACCTTTCTCTGAAAGCAATGATTTCTCCTTGCATGTCAAAGCACCTTCGTTCTAAATTTTGCATAAGAGTTCTTTTAGTAAAAACTCTTTTTATCTCTAAGATTGTTCCAGTTTTGTTCTGAATACCCTGATCTGCAAGTTTCTGTCTGGTTTGGGTGTTTAGAAATTGTATGAGCTGATTGGCTTCCTCAGGCCTATTTCCTAATTCTTCTCGTGTATTTTCAACTTCATCCAGAGCTACTTTGACCAAATCATTCTGCTCGTATATTATCTGAATTGAAGACCAGATATCTTTTATTGACTGGATAATATTATCCCAAAGAATGTCATTTATTTCTCTTAAAGGTTTCTCCAATGTGAGATCCTTTTCCAAAGCTTTAACTAATTTTTCCAACTTTTTGACTTCTCTTGTTTTGCCAGCAACAGTCATTTTTGAAACATCATATTTATGTTCTAAATTAGTAAGCTGTAAATTTGTAAGTTGAAGTTCTGTTACTTGCAGTTTCAAGTCATTCATTTGCTTTACTAATTCTTTAGAATTTAAATTAGAAGTATTTACTTGTGATGACTCTGTTGGCTGACCTCTTGGAGATGTACCTGTACCTGTAATTGCCTCTGTTGTAGATGTTGGAAGAGCAGATTGTTTGTCTTTCAATGCTTGCTCCAACTCTTTTTCTGTTTCAGTCAGTTGCTCATTCATTTTCAAGAGAAACTCCATCATTTCCTCTTCAGAGTTTTTCTTTATTATTTCTTCAGTTTGTGGATGTCTGGAGGCTGGCAATTTCAACTATTTTCTCAAAGCTGCAATGTCATCATCCTTTTTCTTTATTAATGCTTCTATGCCTTTGACATCCTTGGGATTATGACCCAAACTAATTATTATTTCCTCCAAAGTTTTAATTCTGTTGTATTTTGTCTGAGATGAGGCTCTTTCAATCTGTAGTTGTGCATTTTTGTTCTTTAAAGAATCTTGCAATTTATGAGCTACCATTTCTTTATCAGTCAGTGTTGAATAGATCATTTCTCCGGTTTTCTTATGTAATTCAATTTGATCTAAAGGATGAATATCCTTTGCTAGGACTTCAAAGTTTGTCCTAATATAATCAGCAGCTGCTTGGGGTTGCTGCACCTTGGGTTTGAAATGGCTCATTAACATTTTGCCCTGTTGGATGTCAAAAGCTGACATCAATCTTTCTTGATTCTTTGGAGCCATTTTCAGATATTGATTATATACTTGAATTCTCAGTGGATCATTCCTGGCCTTGATATTGATAAATTTCTTTTAATATCTCCAGATTCTTTTATCGGTTGTTTGAATGAATATATTCCGTGGCCTTTTGTTTCGTATCTTTTTGAAAAGTAGTGGATGCCCCAATTACCCGCACTGTTGTCGATCGTCTTATTTTTCTCTTGGCTATCGAAATTTTCAACTCGATTCAATTTCTGGAAGAGGATTCAATCACTCATTTCTTTAGTACCATGTCAGCTCAGAGATTTACCAACAGGTATGTTTTACTTTTTCCTTTTTTTCACATTAAGAGGAGTTTGTAGATTGGCAATTTCTCGCTCATTGATCTGAACTGGAGGGATTTGTACCCTCTAATTTGTTCCTCTTAGATGTCTTCGGTTGCTCGTCATTGTGAAATTTTCAAATACTCGTGTGTCCTGGGCTCTTTTTCCATGGAGGCGCCGCCACTGCATCGATCTCCAACCGAATGTTGTTGTGAAGTTCCTGCTGAAGAAGGTCTTGCTGTCTTGCTGTCTGCACCTGCCCAAAATAGTCCAAGTCAAGTATCCTTTCAAGGTATTTCATTACATTATCAACATTGACCTGCTCACTATCTTGCTCTATCAAAGTTCCTTCCACCCATTCATCTGTATTGGCATATTGTTCTATTTCTGGCATCCTAAAATGAATGTATGGTGATAGTTTATTTTTCATTCTTCTATCAAAGATAAAGCTATATGGATCATGGGGCGCCCAGTAGAAACTCTTTTGTAATTTGAAATAGTCCTCTAAAATCCTTTCGGCTTCTTTTCCAGCCTCCCTACAATTACAAACAAAGGGACCTAATTGGCTGTTTATCCTGAGTTGAGCCTTTTTCTTTGCATTACAGAAATGAACTATATTTAAACTATTCATTTGCCTGAAGTACTCTAATGCAAAGAGTCTCATTGGGACATATCTTGGCAATTTGAAAGGGCATAATTCACATCCATAAATTCTGATTTCAGTATGATTTTGATACAAGTACCAGTCACCTATCTTGTACTGTTTTGAGAGCTGAAGGATTTTCTTGATTTCATTACTGACTCTAGGAGGGGATACTCCTGTCAACAAGGTAGTTTTAGGGTGTAAAAATAGGCCAATGAACTCATTATAGGAATAAGGGGAATCAGGGGAATTGTGAGTAATGGCCGACCAAAAGATGACTGACCTAGAGTTTCCTTTAGCATCAAGTTTTTAAATATGGAAAGGAAAACTTTCAGACTGATAATATATCATGAGATGATATATGAAAGAAGAATATTTGAATACTCTCTCATTTCCAAATCTCATGAATTGATCATGGATTTTGTCACATAAGATGTAAAGTCATACTTAACAGCAAAAGGAGGTCAGTCTGTGGTAAAATAGACAAAAATACTATGTCAATTATCAACATACTCACTAGTATCAAAACCCATTATCAAAGATATCATGTTTAAAATAAGTCTCACTCTCATCAGTAAAAAAGGTATGACCATAAGGGGGAGGGCCTTTAGGCTGATGTTGTGGTAGCATAAAAGTCTGGCCAAGACGGTTTAACTCTTCATGGGACAATTTGGTAGATTTCTCAAGTAATTCAGCCATGGACAGGGGAGTAAGGGCTTGACCAGGTTGGAATTGTAGCATCTCATTTATGGACTGAGCAGTTATTGGGAAGAGGATATCTTGACTTGGGGATAAGACTGCTCTTTGGTTAGGATCATAGTTGGCATGGAAAAAATGGATGATTTCAGGAAAAATACGGACTGCTGGGAGAAGGTACATGGGCATATTGGATTCCCAAAGTCCAATTATGTCAGAACCATTCAAATAATTGTCTCTGCAGTGGAAAAATATTCGAAGAGGATTCTCACTGAGACCCAGGTCTTTAACTTGAAAATCCATATCGGCCAAAGGTAAATAATCCAAGTCTTTGTGAGGGGCATTTAAAGGTGCTACGTTTAAAGCCACAGGAACTTCCATTTTTGGTTCTTTTGGATTCAAAAATGGAAATTCGGCTTATGGTGAAAAATTGAGAAAAACTACAGGTTTTTGGGGACGGAATTTGAAATTATGGGAAAATAGAAGACTCAAATAAACTCTGTAGCAGTCTTTGGTGCGGAATTTAAAACGAAAGCCAGGATTTCACAGAGTTTAAATGAGAAATGGGGTAAATACCTGTTTTTAGGAGATGAACTATGTTTAAATAGGTACAGGCTGCAGCGGGTGAATGCTGGATTACTGGTCTGGCAGTGGTCTTCAGCAAAATTCAGTTAATGGCACTTGACAATCGATTTTTTGAAATTCTTTGCATGGAGGGTGAAGTCGTTTTCTGTGTACAAAATAATGAAAAAGACGTGGGTTTTTGTTTTATTGGCAAATTCAAATGGTGGCGGATTTTTTATTAATTTATCGGGTGACGTCAGCAGGTACAAAAGACGGGTCACAGAGATGGGCGGTTTATGGTTTTCATCGCACGGCTTTTGGTATAAGGCGGTTTTGAGTGAATGGGTAGCAATTCCACTCAATGTTTGACACGTAGCTTTGTACTGTTTGAAAAACCATTGGCCCATCGCGCATTATCTTTCGTACGCGGATGGCCAACGAAATTGATAACAGTCGTTGATCTTGGAGTGGCTGATCGGCCAGTTGAGGGGATAGGAAGATGACGGGATTTTAATGGCGCGGGCCCAACGTAATTAACAGTTGAATAAACTCATCGGGCGGGATTTGATTGGCGAGTTAGGTTTTTAATTAATCGTGTGGATTAATTAATTTCGTTTATATGGCGGAAGATGATCGGGATTAGTTTTTTAAACCAGAGTTAAGACTTGGGATATAGAAAAAACATCGGGATTTTAACTCGAGTTAGGTGTCGGGCAAGGGGAAAAATATGAAAGGGAATGGGATTATTTCTTTTGAAGTTAGGTTTAAACAAACTTCGGGCATTTTTGTTTTAAACACATATCAAATATGTTTAAATGTTTTTCATATATTTTTATTATATGATAATTAAACCAATTCGATTTATTTACCATAGGGGGCGGGAATATATATAAAATTATATTTTGACCAAAGGGGGTATAAAGTGGGTTTTTTACTTTGAACAAGTGGGGATTAAATACTTTGGTTAAAAACTATAGTAAATGGGTTTTTGGGATATTATATAAAAGGAGTTATATATAATAAGAAAAGGTGATTTTTGTAGGGAGTTAATATATATAAATTAGAGTTAAGATGACAAAGGGACAATGTAAACTCAAAATTCATTAATATAACTAAGCAAGTGAAGATTTACAAGAAAATTGCATTATAACAACTTCATTACTTAGATTTAGAATAAAAAGTGATTTTGAGGGTTTTTATGAACTATTGCATGATTTTCCTAAGTAAAATGGGATTTTACTTAGGAAAAGATTTTTGGGAGGTGAATGAATGTTAAGTACTTAGGCTTTTCCAATTATTAGGCCGAGGGTCCGGTCCCTCCAAAAGTCAAGGAAATGCCTTGAGCCCCTTTAATCTTCAAATACCTTAGTGCCTAGGGAAATTAGTGAATTCTTTAGGGAAAAATGAAGGGGAAGTTAATAATCTTGACTTTGCTTTGCTGTGAATATTTTCCAATGTAGTATCTGCCTTTGCACTTGCGATGAAAGTACAATTGAGCACATTTAGAACCATCATTCATCACATATAATTCTACAACAACATCTACCTACCCTACCTATTTTACCCTATCATTTTCTCTTCTTTATTAGGGTGCACTTATACTGCCAAACCCTTATCACACTTTTCTTTTACATATGGAAACCTATCTAATTCTAGCCTTATTACATCCAAGGGCTCAGATTAAACTGTTGAGCTCCTTTTATTTACTCTACTTATCTACTTATCTGCCAAGATTAAACAGTTTGGTCAGATTTTATTCTCTATCTCTAAAACATGAAATTGAAAGATGAAATAGCCAAGCTTAAACTGTTTGACTATTCAGAAATTGTGGCATAGGATACAAGTTGCACACAATTTTATTTATTACATAAGAGCAAAAAGTAGTGGCATTTAGACTTCCACACTTTTCTTGACCTTTATTTTGGTGGGGTTCATTTTCTTTTACTTTTTTGGCCATTTTTATTCTTTTTACCCTTTGATTTTTCTTTTAGGGTATACCATCTTTACATTTTTTAATTTTTTTTGATTTTTTGAAAATATGAAAAACCTTTGCAACAAGAAAAGGTATGAACATATTGCATAGCCTATCAAGTCAATCATGATATATGAAACGTATTGGTATAGGAGTATAACACTGGCTCCACTTGGGGATGGATTTTCCTGGTGAAAATTCAAGAAATGTGACGTTTCCTTATAATGATTTTCAATATGATCCATGGAATTCTCCTCGCTTGTTGTTTTTATTACATATATGATAGTAAAATTTCCCGAAACTTAGCCTTTCAAGCCACCCAAATATGTCACATATCTAATCCATAATTTGATGTATTACAAAGGATATAATATGTACATGTAAATTGGAGACTATCCTAGTAAATGGGATCAAATTAGTGTTTTAGCATTCGACCATTGACAGGTCCTTCCTTAGCTTCTGAACCATCCAAATTCTTCAAAAAATATGTGTTATTTCCCTGTAAAGCATGAATGATGTAAGGTCCTTTCCATAAGAAATCAAATTTCCCATGTTTTACCTTATCCTCTCTCTTGAATCCCACCATAAGACTTTGTTTCTGCATTTGAAAATCTTCTGCTTCTTAGTCCTTTTATCAAATATCTTTTAAGTTTTTCCCGCAATACTTTGGGATTCTCTCGATAAACTTTCTCTCTAGTTTGTCAGTAAATTGATAGTCCGATTTATTCTTCTCTCAATTTACTGTTTGTCTAACTTGATCTCCCCGGCAATTTACTACAGCACTCCCAGTATTTAAAGGAAAAATAGCCTCAATACCATAAACTAACTCATAAGGACTGGTTCCAATGGATTTTTTGGTAGTAAGTATGTCTGCCCATAATGCATTTGTAAGTTTCTTATGCCAATTTTTCTTATTTTCTTCCAATAGCTTCTTGATAATATTAATAAGGTTCTTATTGGAAGATTCATCTAGTCCATTACCCTGAGGGTAATAGGCTGTGGAATGGCCTAGAGTAATATGATATTTATTGCATAAACTTATCATTTTCTTAGACTTGAAAGCAACAACATTATCAGTTATAATTTTCTTAGGACATCCAAATATTGATAGTATATTGGTTTCTAGGAATTCTATGATCACAGTATCATTAGCCTGTCTGGAAGGAATTGCTTCTATCCATTTAGTAAAATAATCTGTGGCAGTGAGGATCCATCTGTGTTGACAAGAAGAAGGAGGATGGATTTCTTCAATGAAATCCAGGCCCCATTGTTGAAAAGGTTTTTCAGTGGAAATTGGTTTCAATGGTAAGGGTAACAACTTTCTCTCGCCTTCAAAAATTTGACATTTATGGCAAGAAGTGACAAATTTCTTCACATCAGAGAACAAGGTTGGCCAATAAAATCCAGCCCTTAAGATCTTATCTGCAGTTGATTTCCAATAAAGGTGTCCACCACAATCTCCTGCATGGAATTCATTGAGAAACTTGTCAGCTTCATCTTTTAATAAACAATTTAATAGAATACCTTCATGATTTTTTCAAAAGAGAACATTATCTAAAATACAGAATTTTAAAGATTTCATTTTCAAAAACCTTTGCTTTGTTCTGGACAACCCTGGAGGAGCTTGCAGGTTTAACAATACATAAATTATATCAGCATACCAAGGTGAATCTAAGAAGGCTTGACTGATTTGTGGAGTCGCCATCTCCTATCCGTCATCCAGTTCATTAATATTCAGGGCTTGGCAATTTGTTTCAGTCACGAGTTGAGCCAAACCTTGTCCTTTTATGAGTTTTGTAGGTATTATTTCAATATCATATTCTAATATGGTAGCTATCCATTTACCTCTTTTGCCTTCAATTCCATCTTGAGTTAAGATGTCTTTAACGACAACATTAGGTACATAAGCTATCACATGAGAATACAATATATAAATTCTGAAATCTTTAATTGCTTTCACAAGTGCAAAAGCTTGTTTCTCCATGATGTTGTATTTTAATGATGCATCTCTAAGTGCTTTACTAAAAAAGGCTATAGGTTTTTCACATCCTTGATCATCCTTTTGTAATAAAACAGCTGCAACTATATGTTCAGAAGCAAATGAAAAAATTATGAAATCTCTATCAAATTTTGGACTGGTAAGAACTGGTGTTCTGATCAAAGCCATTTTGATTTCTTCAAATGATTTCTTGGCTTCTACTATCCACTTAATACTTGAATCCTTTCTTAACATGTTAGTAAGTAGTCTAAGTAATTCAGCTAAACTAGAAATGAATCTTCTCAAAAAATTGATCTTTCCTATGAAAGCTTGAAGTTCTTTAATATTCCTGGGATGAGGTATCTGCAAAATGGCTTGTATTCTTTCAGGATCAATTCTAATACCATATTTTGAAATGATATGACCTAGGAGTTTACCTTCTTCAAGACCAAACAATGACTTTTTAGGATTTAAAGAAATACCATACTTTCTGCATTTTATAAACACCTGTCTAAGATGATCTAGATGTTGTTGATCTGTCTTGGAAAAAACAGTCAAATCATCCAGATATATGACCAGAAAATCATGAATTTCTTTGGCAAAGGCAATGTCCATTGCTCTTTGGAAGGTCGCTCCTGCATTTTTGAGTCCAAAAGGCATCTTAACGTATTTGAATGTACCCCATGGTGTTGTAAAAGCTGTTTTGTCTTGATCATCAGGATGAACCAGAATCTGGTTGTATCCTGAGAATCCATCCAGAAGAGAAATCCTTGAAGAACCTACTACCCTTTGTAAGATATGGTCCATTTTAGGCAAAGGATAGTTATCTTTTAAAGAAACTTTGTTTAAATTTCTCAAATCAACACATAGTCTAATCTCTCCTGTTTTCTTCCTTGTTGGTACCAAATTAGAAATCCATTCAGAAAACCTAATAGGAGCAATTATTCCTGCTTCATACATTCTTTTAATTTCTTTTTCAATTGAAGGCAGCAATACAGGGTTGATCCTTCTTGGTTTCTATTTAAATGGTTTCTGATCTGGTTTCAAAGGTATAGTATGTTGAATTATGGAGGTATCATATGATTTCATATCTTCATAACTCCAGGCAAAAACATCCTGGAATTATTTTAAAAGTTCAACATATTTAACCTTTTGATCCGCTGGCAGAGATTTAGATAGTTTAACCATCTTAGGATTTCCTTCAGTTCCCAAATTGTATTCTTCAATATCAGCTTTTAATGGTTCCATTTTGGGTTTTAGTGGAATGTCATTAGAGTCAAAAAGATCTTCCAAAGGAGTTAATCCTTTAGGTAAATGATTATCTTTCAGATTAATAATTTTAGATTCATCTTCTATGATCTCATCGACTCCTATTTGTTTCAGATCCTGCATATCTTTTTTGGTGAATTTAGTTGGGTGAAGCATGTGAATTGCAGTCTCTTCTGAAATATCGGTTTCTTGTTCATCTATTTGATCAGATTCATTGATTTTTGTGTCTTCATCTACACTACTGTTAGAGAATTTATTTTCTGAGGTCAAAAAATTATTAATCTGATTATTATTTACAAACACTTTCCAATTCATAAGATTATCCGGTAGATCAGGTCTATGTCTAATCTCAGCTGTGAACTGATGATTAGGTCCAAAAGGTAATTTACAAGTGCTAGCGAACATTGCAAGACTATGAGCATGCAAATTTTGTTTTCTAGGAATTTTGGCAAGCTGAGCCTGTAGAAAAGTATTGAGAATTTCTGCAACTGTGCCTCTGTATTCTCTTAATCTGGGGTCTTTTGTCGAACATTCACCATTGATCTATTGAATAATTAACTCAGAGTCTCCTATGATTGATACTCTAATTTCTCCTAATTTTTTGACATGTTTAAGCCCTAGCAGAAGAACCTCATATTCTGCCATATTATTAGTGCATCTAAAGTTCAATCTATAAGCATGGCCTTCAGCATGATCATTTTCAATGTTGTGTATCCAAATTCCAGCTCCTGCTCCTAACTTATTTACTGAACCATCAAATTCTAAATGCCAAAGAATTTCATGTTCATAGTCTTCATCGACTGTTTTAACAATTTTCTTAACAGGGAGATCTGGTTTTTCAGTTTTTTTCTGGTATTTCTTGAATATCTGATGTTTCTTTGTTTTCAGAAATTTCCTTGATTTGAACTGTAGATTTATTTGCAGTTTCTGTTTCTGGTGCTTCTAATTCAGTAGGAAGGTCAAATTCAGCATTATAAAGGATGAATGAGTCCATATCAGAATGGACTGAGTAGACAGGGAAGTTTTCAGGCTTCTCCTGACTACTGACTAAATATTTCATCAAGGTTTCTCTGTACAGTCTTTTAGGCTGCCCGAACACTGAAATAGTAGCATATGACATATCTAATTGAAGAGATCCTCCGAGTTTGGCACCCCAGGATCTGGACAACAACATACCATATTTGGGAGGAATATCTGCTACTACTATATCCATCAAAATAGATTTCGCAGGGTATTGCACCAAAGTAACACACAAATATTTAATCAAACCTAAACATCTTACCTGACTTGAATCAAAAGAAAAGAGATCTTTATATGGTCTGGTAATGTCTAGGTTTAATATTTCCATCACAGCCTTGGGCATTAAATTGTGAGACGCTCCAGAATCAAGCATGGCATTATGAAGTATTTTTTCATGTACATTCAAACTCACATAAAATGGAGGAGTTCCTCCACTTTCTGGTTTTCCATTTACTTCAGGGCCAAAAATTAATTTGGGTTGATCATCAAAAAATTTTACTGAATCATCCATTCCAGTGATGTTAAGGGATATGCTGATTTGACTTCTATAGACATCATGTTTAGCTAATTCTGCCATTGGAACAACTCTCTTTAATTTTCCTATTTCAGCTTCTAGATTGAAAGATTTTTCTGTTTGAACTCTAGTATTTTTAACAGTTGGATTTTCTCTATTTTTTGTGTCTTCAGTGTTTTTCTCTTTTTCAGGAGTGGGATTATGAGTTGAAGTTTTTTCTGAATTAACTTCTGCTGGTTCTTCTACATTTCCTGTAGGAGGAAAAGTATTGGAAAGTTGTTTATTATTCAATTGATTATCAGACACATCTTCAATTATTGGGTTAACGGGGTTAGGACTTGCTCTAGAAAGAATTTGTACAGGAGAAGTGTTAATTTTACCTTTGATGTTTTGTTTTACAGCTTTCTGTTTGTTATTTTCTAGCACGTCAATCCGTCTGCTTCTCAAATTGTATTGTTTATGAACTTCATAAATTGCTGAGTCATATCCTTCCTTAAAATCAAAAGTTTCTCCTGAATGAGTTTGAAATGTTTCAAGAATGTGATTTTCTTGATCATCTTGAGATAGGAAAACTTCTGGTTCATTCTTGTGTTCAGTCAAGTTATTTATTTCAACATCCTCAGTTGTTTCCTCAGAAGATGAACCTTCAACAAAATTTTCCTGGAATGGTGGCCTGATGTTTTGGTCAGGAACATTTTTCCTAGTATTTTGGTTTTGATTTCTTCTGAAGTTTGGGTTTCTAACAGCATTTTGACCATCGCCAGAAGACTTCCTTTCGATTGTCTCTACTCTGTCTCCCAGTCTTTCCATCCCTTTAATAATTGCATCCAGCTTTCTTTCAAAAGCCGAAGGCTCTTCGTTTATAGGCATCCTTCTTTCAGCTCTAGCTCTAGCTCGTTTTTCTATCAGGTTAGCTTCAACACTAACAACTATGCTTTGCATCTCTTCTAGAGTTTGAGGAGCTCTTTCCCTAAGTGAATATGCTATGTCAGAATCAAACCCATTAGGGAATTTGACCAATACTGAATCCGGAGGGGGTCTAAGGTTTTGGGGAACAACATTACAGGCTTCGTTGAATCTAATGATATAATCTTGCACTACTTCATTAGGTCCTCTTTTCAATTTTCCAAAGTCTGATAGGATTTGAAGAGGGTCTTTCTTCTTCTCCCATCTATTTAAAAATAATCTATAAAGGGCTAGTAAGTCAGCAACACTGTTTGGAGGAAGAGCCCTAAACCAAGTCCTGACTTCCCCGGTAAGACTCTGAACAAAAATCCTCATTCGTACATCATCAGCGTCTATTTCATAAAATTCAAAGTAATCAGTCATCCTTTTGGTATGTTGTTGAGAAGTGTAAGTACCAGAACCATCGAAAGGGGTGATTTTACTCTGATAGTCTTGGGGCAAAGCACCAGGGTTACCTGGCAATCTCAAAGGAGCATATCTGTTTGCCATCGGAAGGTGCAATGTAATAACAGGTGATGATGGTCGGGAAGTAGTGGGTGGAGGGGAAAAAGAGGTAGTTTGTGTTTGAGAAGTTTTGGGAAAAGTAGATGAACTTGGGGAAGCTACAGTAATCATAGAAGTGTTTGAAGTTTCTTCAAAGGTCAGTTCAGATTGAATGGAATTTTGTAGATGTTTGTCAAGATGTGAAGTGATAAATTCAAATTGCAAATCTTCAAGAAATAATGGATCAGGAACTAGATTGGACAACTCAGATTCAAAAAAATTTATGAATAGAGAAGTTTCAAAATGTTCATCAAATGGTTCGTCTTCAAGATATATAAACTTCATAGGACAAGAGTTTGATCTAATAAGAGGTCGAGAACTCCCAAAGCTTTCTTGACTCTCTTGTCTTCTCAGAATTCTGGGAATCAAATTTGGATTCTCAAATATTGGTGGTGGGTTAGGGTCAGGATTTGACCTGGTATATCGAGTCCTTTCTGAAGCCAGTTTTCTGGATGATATATATTTTTGGTTTTTTTGTTTTTAAATAAAATGAAAGTACAACTTCGACAAACTCTTTAAGAAATTTAAGATTTTGAGTTAAACTTTTCTCAAAGATTTATTGAACTAGAGAAACTGATTAAATGTCTGAAACCAAAGTTCAGTCTATAAACTAAATCGGAGATTGACTGAAGTAGCATTTATTTACTATGCAATTGCAGAGAAAAAGCATTTCAAAGGCTACCTGGCTAATCTTCAAGCTCCGTCTGTAGTTTATAAATCAAACAATAGTAACAATAAAATGATTCAGATTCCCTAGTATGGTCGCCACTATGTTATCACTCTAATTTTCCTTGAAGTTGTTGGAAGAGGAAAGGGGTCCGAGGTAACCACAAACCAACCTTTAGGTACAGAATCTAGCCAATCTGTACCCAGAGAGGGCTCTCTCTATAAAATTTAGCTTTGTTTTTGAAAATATTAGGCTAGTTATAAAGTCCAAGGGTTTTTATTTTGTTTGGGTTGATGGAATTCTTTAGCTGAGATTAAAATCACATAGTTTCAGTCCATTGGGCTAATGGAGTCAAAGGATTGGCTGCACTGGCTTAAGTTTTTTAACAAAAGATGGTTTATCAGGGCAAGATAATCAAACTAGAAACAATTATAGATCTAAAGTGAATGGAATGGAATTCAAACGGATGAAAGGCAACGAAGAATCTTTCAACACATTCAATAGAAGAGAAATAGATTTATTATCAATAAAGAGCAGTTAAGTATTCTTTACTAAATAACCAAAGATGTATGAACTAGACAAAGAGGAGCAATTGAGAATTCGCTGTTTAAACCAGTTTAGAGGAAAACATTTAGAATAATAACGACTGAAATTAGATTACACCTAAGTACTTTCTGATTTAATCCTTTTTGTTAAATATCAAGATAATGAAACACATATGATATTGTAAACAAATATTAAACTTCAAAACATGAGATAGAGATGACTTATTGATCCTTCATTCGACACATGAATTGTGAGAAAAGTCTTCTATCTCAATTCCTTGTCCAGTTTTGCCATGAAAAATTTCTCCAAAGCTCTTTATTCCAAAATATTCAATGTTACATCAAAGTCTAAGAATCCACCCTCAATAATCCGATTGAGGGCTTATTTATACAAAAAATCATACAAAATATCTCTTAACAAAACGAGATATAATCTAAGATGACTCACAAATAAGTTACAATAAAAATAGAGACAGATGGTCTCATAGATAAGACAAAAAGCAACTGAGGTTGCGCTGTTTCCTCCTTTTGAGAATGTGCTGGAGGCAGGACCTATATTTTAGCTCATCGTTGTCCTCTTCAGTAATTTTTTTCACTGATACTCTTTGTTCTTACTGATACACTTTTAACTGAACTGATACTCTTTGACCTTTGTTTGTCCCTTTATCCTTTATACTGTAGTAGATAGGCAAAATTTCATATAAGGATAAATTTTACAAAAGTTCCAAATAGATCTTCCCACCATTTATCTTCTGCTATTTTGGTCCGTTGAAGCTTCCTTAATGTTTCATCAGCCTCGGTATATCTGAAGAAATTAGGCTGATTAGGAAACAAATGTTTTACTTCATGTTCAAGATAAAACAAATTCTCTAATTTGTCATGAAGATTCCTTCCTATAGGTAATGTTGCTTCTGATGAAATGGTAGAGGAACTGGCTTGATTGTGAGCATGTATGTCCAATTTCTTAACATAATTTTCCAGGTCCATTATTTTATCTTCTGAAACCATAGGGCTGGGCAACCCTTTATTCAATAAAACATCAAACCTTTCTCTGAAAGCAATGATTTCACTTTGCATGTCAAAGCACCATCGTTCTAAATTTTGCATAAGAGTTCTTTTAGTAAAAAATATTTTGATCTCTAAGATTGTTGCAGTCCTGTCCTGAATACCCATTTCTGCAAGTTGCTGTCTGGTTTGGGTGTTTAGAAATTGTATGAGCTGATTGGCTTCGTCAGGCCTATTTCCTAATTCTGCTCGTGTATTTTCAACTTCATCCAGAGATACTTTGACCAAATCATTCTGCTCGTATATTATCTGAATTGAAGACCAGATATCTTTTATTGACTGAATAATATCATCCCAAAGAATGTCATTTATTTCTCTTAAAGGTTTCTCCAATGTGAGATCCCTTTCCAAAGCTTTAACTAATTTTTCCAACTTTTTGACTTCTCTTGTTTTGTCAGCGACAGTCATTTTTGAAAGATCATATTTCTGTTCCAAATTAATAAGCTGTAACTTTGTGTGCTGAAGTTCTGTTACTTGAAGTTTTAAGTCATTCATTGACTTTGTTAGTTCTTCTGTACTCAAATTTTAAGTATTTACCTGTGATGGCTCTGTTGGTTGACCTGTTGGCTGATTTGTTGTACCTGTGATAACCTTTGCTGTAGATACTGGAACACTGGAATGCTTGTATTTTAAAGCTTGTTCAAGCTCTTTTTCTGTTTCAGTCAGTTGCTCATTCATTTTCAAGATCAATTCCATCATTTCTTCTTCAGAATTCTTCTTTATTACTTCTTCAGTTCGAGGATGTCTTGAGGCTGGCAATTTCAACTGCTTTCTCAAAGGTGCAATGTCATCATCTTTTTTCTTGATTAGAGCTTCTATACCTTTGACATCCTTTGGATTGTGACCCAAAACAATTATTATTTCTTCCAATGTTTTTATCCTGTTGTCTTTGGCTTGAGAAGAAGCCTTTTCAAGATGCAATTGTGTACTAGTGTTCTCCAAAGAATCCTGTATCCTGTGAGCTGCCATTGCCTTATCAGTCAAAGTAGAATAGATCATTTCACCAGTTTCTTATGTAACTCAATCTGATCTAAAGGATGAATATCCTTTGATAAGACTTCAAAATTTGTTCTGATATAATCAACAGCTATTTGGGGTTGTTGCACCTTGGGTTTGAAATGACTCATTATCATTTTGCCCTGTTGGATGTCAAAAGCTGACATCAATCTTTCTTGATTCTTTGGAGCCATTTTCAGATATTGATTATATACTTGAATTCTCAGTGGATCATTCCTGGCCTTGATATTGATAAATGTCTTTTTGATATCTCCTGCATCTTTAACTGGTGCTTTGAAAGAAGATATTTCAACACTTTGTTGCTTCTGTAGCTCTTTCCTTTGTGAGGTAGTGGACGCTCCACTGACTGAACCTATTTTTTGACTGCCCAATTGTTCTTGTCCTTGACTATCAAGGATTTAATCAATAGATTCTACTTCTGGAGGAGTATTCAATTTCTGTCTCTTGGCTTGATGCTGTTGTGAAGATTCATTGAGAGGAGTAGCAGCTTCAGCATCTCTCTTTTTGCCTTTTTCCATATTTGATGGAGTCTGCAAGATTGACATTTCTACTGGATTGGTTTGAACAGAAGGAACCTGTACTTGATCCTGTCCCTTGGAAGTTTGAGGTTGTTATGTCATAGTGAATGTCTCTTTAACTTGTATATCAACCTCTTTCTCTTTTCCCTTAGATGATAATGCAATTTTTTCTTGTAATTTCTGCTGAAAAATCCCAGCTGAGGAAGGACCAACTTCTGATCTTGGTACCTGTGTAAAAGAGTCTAGGTCAAACATCTTTTCAAGATCTTTCATTACATTGTCTACATTGACCTGCTCACTATCCTGCTCTATCAATGTTCCTTCTATCCCTTCATCTGTATTAGCATATTTTTCAATCTCTGGGATTCTTTAATGTATGTATGGTGCTGATTTATTTTTCATTCTTTTATCACTAATGAAGTTGAATGGGTCATAAGGCACCCAATAGAAACTCTTTTGTAATCTGAAACGGTCTTGTAATATCTTTTCAGCTTCTTCCCCTGCATCCCTAGAGTTACAGATAAGGGGACCTAATTGACTTTTGATTCAGAGTTGAGCCTTCTTCTTTGCATTACAAAAATGAATTATATCAGAATTGTTCATCTGCCTGAAATATTCTAATGGGGACATATTTTGGCAATTTGAATGGACATAATTCACATCCACATATTCTGACTTTGGTGTGATTTTGGTATAAGTACCAATCACCAAATTTGTATTGTTTTGAGAGCTGTAAAATTTTCTTGATTTCATTGCTGAGTCTTGGAGGAGAAACTCCTGTCAACAAGGTGGTTGCAGGGTGTATAAAAATATCAATGATCTCATTATATGAATAGGGAGAATCTCGAGAACTATGAGTGATGGCTGACCAAAAGATAACAGACCTAGGATTCCCTTGGGCATCAAGCTTTTTGATATAGAAAGGGAAATTTTCCGACTGGTAATAGAGCATGAGATGGTAAATGACAGAAGAATATTTAAACACTTTCTCATTTTCTAATCTCATGAATTGATCATGGATTTTATCTGCAATATAGGATGCAAAGTCATACTTGACAGCAGGAGGCTGTCTAGAGGTAAAAATAGACAATAATAATAGAATTAAATGGTCAACATATTCATTGGTATTAAAGCCCATTATAAAAGATATCATATCCAAAACAAGTTTACCCTCCTTAGTGAAAAAAGCATACCCATAAGGGGGAGGGCCTTTAGGCTGATGATCAGGCAACATAAAGGTTTGGCAGATGCGACTTAATTCTTCATGGGATAGTTTGGTGGAATTCTCAAGTAATTCCCCCATGGACAGGGAAGTGAGAGCTTGATCAGGTTGAAAATGTAGCATCTCATTGATAGACTAAGCAGTAATTGGGAAAAGGACTTCTTGATTTGGGGATAAGACTGCTCTTTGGTTAGGATCATAGTTTGCATGGAAAAAATGAATTATATCAAGGAAAATATGGACAGAGGGAAAGAGGTACCTGGGAATATTAGATTCCCATAGCCCAATCATATCCAAGCCATTCAAATAATTTTCTCTGCAGCGACAAAAAAATCGAAGAGGGCTTTCACTAAAAACTAGGTCTTTAATTTGGAAATCTCTGTCGACTAATGATAAATAATCCAAGTCTCTGTCAGGGGCGTTCAATGGGGTGAATTTTAAAGCCACAAGAACTTCCATTTTTGGTTCTTGTGGATTCAAAAATGGAAATTTGGCTTATGGTGACAAATTGAGCAAAATTACAGGTTTTTGGGGACGCAATTTGAAATTATGGAAAAAGAGAAGACTCAAAATAACTCTGTAGCAGTCTTTGGTGCGGAATTTAAAACGAAAGCCAGGATTTCACAGAGTTTAAATAAGAAATGGGGTAAATACCTATTTTTAAGGGATGAACTACGTTTAAACAGGTACAGGCTGGTGGCGGGTGAAGACTAGAATACTGGTCTGGCAGTGGTCTTCAACAGAATTCAGTTAAATGGCACTTGACAGTTGATTTTTTGAAATTCTTTGCATGGAGGGCGAAGTCATTTTCAGCGTACAAAATAATGAAAAAGACGCGGGTTTTTGTTTTATTCACAAAGTCAAAAGGGTGGCGAATTTTTTGTTATTTTAATAAATGACGTCATTATGTACGACAGATGGGTCACGGGGGAAAGGTGGTAAACAGTTTATTCCACACCGCTTTTGAGGGAGGGCGGTATTGAGCGGATGGGCAGTGATTCCACAGAATGAATGACACGTGGTCAGGGTACTATTTGAAAACCACTGGCATTTCACGATTTATTGTTCGGATAGGGGATGGCCAGCGGAATTATCAACAACCGTTGATCTTGGAGCGGGTGATCGAACGGTGGTCGGGGCGTGAAGTTGACGGGGAGTTAATAGGAGGGCCCGATGCAATTTATTATCAATTAATCATTTCGGGAGCTTTTTGATTGGCGGGTGTCAGTTATTAACTAATCATAAGGATTAATTACTCCCTTGTACAATGGATGGTAGGGCAATGTTTGTTTTTCTTTTAAACACATATAAATATATGTTTAAATGTTTTTTATTATATGGTAATTAAATCAATGCGACTTATTTACCATAGGGGTTGGGAATAATATAATGATATATTTTAACCAAAGGGGGTATAAAGTGGGGTTTTATTTAAACAAGTGGGAATTAAATACTTTGGTTAAAACTATAATATATGGGTTTTTTGGGATATTAGATAGAAGGAGTTATATATAAAATAGGGAAAGGTCATTTTTATAAGGAGTTAATAAATAAAATCAATGTTAATATGACAAGGGGACAAGGTGAACTTAAAAATACATTAATATAACTAAGAAAGTGAAGTTTTTAGAAGCAAATTGTATTATAATCACTTCATCACTTAAACTTAGGATAAAATGTGATTTTGAGGGTTTTTTATGAAATATCTCATGATGTTCCTAAGTACAATGGGATTTTACTTAGGAAAGAATTTTTTGAAGTAAATGAGTATGATGATGAATGATTTTAAGTACTTAGGTTTTTTCCAATTATTGGGCCGAGGGTCCGGTCCCTCCAAAAGTCAAGGAAATGCCTTGAGCCCCTTTAATTTTCAAATACCTTAGCACTTAGGGGAAATTAGTGAAATATTTAGGGAAAAATGAAGGGGAAGTTAATAATCTTGACTTTGTTTTGCTGTGAATTTTTTCCAATGTAGTATCTGCCTTTGCACTTGTGATGAAAGTACAATTGAACATATTTAGAACCATCATTCATCACATATAATTCTGCAACAACATCTACCTACCCTACCTACTTTACTCTACCATTTTTTCTTCTTTATTAGGGTGTGTAAAAATTTGCTGAATAATGAAGATTTATCGACCGAGATTATCCTGATCACATATCAATTCGAATTCATATGAAACACATAATCTCTTCCACTCAGATCATCACACATGCGGAAATAAAACAAGCGATAGCACATCAAATCATCATACACATTAACACAGTATGTATGGGGAAAGCTTATAGCTGAAAACCCCGCAGCTATTGTGTATATTATAATGGAGAAAACATGTAACAAACTCAGTACAATACTCCTCACAAGTACTCGGTACTATCTCATGAAGTTACACACAAACTAGCTTGGTTTTGAACAAGTCACAGGTTCAAAACACATCCACTAATTGCCTGCCTCTATTGCGCAATCAAGGCTAGTCTAATGAGAGATCCAAGGTTCGAATCTCCTTGGCTTGACAGTGCAATCATCATGGGAAATTCCTCCAAGTGTGGTGCAAATCTCATGCACAACTGATGTCACAACTGGTAGCTATCTCAACCCTTTCATCTACCTCTTTCACTGGTCTCCACTGAACTGTCCATGCACTGTAGTGAACTGATGTGTTCTTGAGTTGAATAATGAGTTAATAATTAGTGAATTAAATAATATTTAATTCACTCCACTCATTACTAATTGATTAGCTAGTTAAACTAATCACAACTAGTTCAACTAAGTTAAACCGAACACAACTCCACCAACTGTCTCATCAACTCCACCAAACTTCTGCCACTGAAGTCCTAACTGAAGTCAACCATGCATGAGCTCACCAAACCCCTAGGAATAACGTAATTCCTCTGTCAGATGCATGAGCCAATTCCAAGGCTCGAACTGAAGTGCTCCAAGAGAGTAAACTATAGTTTAGAGTCCAAATATTATTAAGGGTAAATAATATTTGACTTCCCTATTTTTAGGATAGGCAGTCTAAAAATAGACTTCGACCTATAGGTCCAAAAAATAGAGGTCCATCTATTTTTACCAACATGACCAATACTCCAAGAATAACATATTGCAACCCCTGGACCATGCTCCATATGTCTAAAAATAGACGTAGTCTAAAAATAGACTTTGCGCCAGAATTTGCCTGCGGGCCCACTTAGTGAAGGCGACTTCATTTCACTAAGCTCCATCATCTTGCTGCATTCTCAACACTCCCTCTCAGCAAGATATGGATTATCTGCAACCCCTATCCTGCCTCTGTGGAATTCGAACTTGCTCCTGGTGAGCGCCTTCGTCAGGATGTCAGCATCCTGATCCTCCGTGGGAACATATGAAAGCATCATGATTCTCTGCTGAACACAATCTCTGATATGATGGTACCTAATGTCGATGTGTTTGGACCTATCATGAAATACTGGATTAGCTGAGAGTTTAAGGAAACTCTAGTTATCACAGTAGATCACTGTAGGCTCCAAATGCAACCTGAACAGACCTACGAGGATCTTCCTCATCCAAATAGCCTCGCATGCAGCCAAGCTAGCTGCCATGTACTCGGCCTCTGCTGAACTGAGTGCCACGGATCTCTGCTTCCTGCTGTACCAGGAAACTGTTGTCGACCCAATGCTGAAAACTCCTCCAGAAGTGCTCTTCTGATCCGTTGGACTCCCTGCCCAATCTGCATCAGTGAAGCCAGAAAGCTTCGCTCCATCCTCCTGTCTGTACCATAGACCATATCTCGATGTGCCTCTGATATAGCGCAATACATGCTTGCCTGCCTTCCAAAAGAGCTTGGTAGGCTTAACCATAGCTTGCGAAAGTTGGTTAACTGCAT
>JAXQQM020065629.1:0-64780 GCA_034641835.2 Pinus albicaulis | reverse complement strand
AAGTGGTATATTGAACTACCACGTGGTTCTTTCAGCAATTTCAATGCATTAGCAACAAATTTCTTAACACACTTTCAGTTTCCAGTTCATTATCACAATGGCACGGAACTCTTAACTTCATTAAAACAAAGTAAGTCTAAATATATTTCAGATCACATACATGAATGGATACGTAGACGACATTTAGTGAAATTTTTCATTCGGGATCAAATCTTGGCATAATGGTTTATCAAATCATTACTTCCAAAGATCACTGAAGATGTAGCTAAGGGAGGCGTTGGTATAGAAGAACAGGTCATACCTCAATCACAATACTTAGACATTGTATACACCCAATCGGGTACGTTATACGAAAAAATTACTTACTTGTCATGTCCAGGTCAAATAACTGCAACTCCTTCTGGTTCTCATTCTACAGATGGTGTAATTGGTATAGTTAGCACTAACAAGTGTAAGAAAAATTCATCCAAACCTACTTCTCCCATCAGAACTGTACCGGATTCACCTAAATGAGATTCTTCCCTTGAAACTTCTACCGACATTCATGTTGTAGATTAATCCATGGCTAAAGCTAAAACCGGTAATAAAAATAAAGGAAAGAATACAAACAAACAAAATACATATCCCGAAGAGAAAACAAAAAAAAAATGAGCCAGTTGATGAAAAATGGAAACCTTGTTATCCTTGTCTTATTTGTGATGCAGATCACTATACTAAATAGTGTCAACATTGGTCTGAGGTCTCCAAGTTTATCAAAGGTTCACACACACCCGCTATCTTGAAGGATACTTTTCCCACTCAAGATAGTAAAATGATAGGATCTTCTTCAAACTCATTGGCAGATATTTTAATGATGTCTCAGGTCATGGTTGCGACATGATCTCAAGACTATGGAACTAAAAATCCTGTAACTAGTAAAGAGACAGAAAATTCTAGTCAAACACTAGCCATACCTCCTTCAGTTTTTGAACTACTTCAAATCGAGAAACCTAATCCTGATTTAGTGATTAAACTGCCTACTAAAGGTGTACTTTGAAAGTCAGCTTTAAATCCACATGTGAGAGCTACTCAGAATTAAAACATTGTTGAGGATTTGGTGATATTCCCTTCAGCAATGTCAGCCTTAGAAGTGCTACAATCATGTCCATCACAATGGAAATTACTATTATTAGCTATTGGAGCTATTGATCCTCAAGATTCGAACCTCATGGTCTTTGACCTCGAAACTTTTACACCAAGACTGCCTCATCAGATGGCTTTTTAGATTCCTGTATTAATCAAATCAAGAAAAGTTCTTTGTATTGTATTTGATGAGGGGGCATCTACGTGTATAATGTCATTAAACTGTCGGAAAACCCTTTGTTCTCTAGCACTCAACCAATCACCGAGTATCTTTAAAGCCTTTGATGGAAGAGGATTTCACCCATATGGAATAATACAGGATCTACCTATACAAGTAGAAGGAAAAACCATTAATCTAGAGGTGGAAGTTATTTACACCCCTCTTGATTAAAACCTTCTTTTAGGTCGTAGTTGGTCTTATGCCATGACTATTGTAGTTTCATCAGTCTTTTGGGTAATCATGTTTCCTCATAAAGGAAAGATTGTGAAAATTGATCAGTTGTCATATTTTTCATCAGACCCTACCTCTACAAACAACATCCAACATGTCAGAAAAATGGTTATCCCATACAAAGATGTTGGTGTATGATTAGTGAAGGATTCTGCTCTCATGGGAACTTTCACTATACCTCCACCCGATGTACTGTGAAAAATTTCCAACATCAATATGATCTCATCAAGCACTATACCATTTGATGACACATGGGTAGTGCCTTCAAAATCAAAATTTGAATTTTTCAATGGCAAGATTCCTTTGAGTCCTTTTGAAACAAAATATGTAGCAATACAATCGTATTTTGACCTTCAACTACTCCTGATCAAATGAATGTGATCAACGAATAATCATCTTCTCTATTGAGCTCAGCCTTGACATCATTTTCAGATCCTTTTCGACATGTATTTGACATTGATGAAAGTATTCGAGAATTTTTGTCATCGAACGAATTACCCTGGGATGATCTGCATCATAGATATTCATTTTTACCTAATCTTGATAAATTTGAAAGTGATTTTTCATCTATTTTTACAATTGATTATGCCAATGAATCAAAAAATCCCACATCAATTACATATTCATATTTTGAGACAAATTTGGGAAATATTTCTACAATAGTTCCTATTGACATATTAGTTAAACATGGAATTATTGAAAACATTCATATAGGTGCTTCTTGTTTGATGGAAGAGATTAACACTTACAAAGCCCTATTTCAAGAATTCTGAGAAATTTTTTCCTGGTCTTACGAAGAGATGCCAAGAATCGATCCTAAGATTGTAATTCATGAAATTAAGACATACCTAGATGCTAAGCCTATTAGACAGAGATTATGTCCAATACATCCGTGGAACATTGCAACTATTAAAGCTGAAGTTGAGAATCTATTATGAGTGGGATTTATTTATCCAATTCCATGGACAAATTGGGTGTCTGACATAATTCCCATTACGAAGAAACAAGGGACTATAAGAGTATGTGTCAACTATAGGGACATTAACAAGGCATGTCCAAAATACAATTATCCTATGCCATATATCAACCAAATTATTGATGATTGTGCCAGAAATGACATATTCTCATTTATGGATGGTTTTTATAGCTATAATCAAATCAACATACTCCTTGCGGATCAACCAAAAACATCGCTTATATGTCCTTGGGGAAAATTTTCTTATTGAAAATTACCTTTTGGACTAAAAAATGTTGGTGCAACTTTTCAAAGAGCTATGTCTTATGCTTTTCATGATATCAAACATATTGTACAACCATATCTGGATGATTTACTTGCTCATTCTTTACGCAGAGAAGATCATCCTACGCACTTACGAGCTATCTTCATGAGATGTAGGCATTACAAAATTTATGTGAATCCACACAAATGTGTTTTTTTGTGTACATTCAGGACGATTACTTGGATTCATTCGAAAGATCGCATTTTTTTCGACCCTTCGAAGGTGGAGTCTATCATCAATTTACCTCCTCCTTCCACTCTTCGCCAACTCTAGAGTTTGCAAGGGAAAGCAAATTTTTTACGTAGGTTTATCTCGAACTATGCTGAGTTAACAAAAGGTTTTACTCAGTTTTTGAAATAAAGTGTTCCTTTTATTTGGGATGAGATTGCTGAAAAATATTTTGATGCACTAAAAAACGTGTTGACCCATGCACTGTTATTACATCCACCCAATTACCACCAGGATTACTTTTTATACTTAGCTGCCTCTGATTCCACAATTGGAATGATAATCTTTCAGGAAGATGAATCTCACAATGAACATGTGATATACTACCTAAGTCGAAATCTCAACCCGATGGAAATCAAATATTCACATGTTGAGAAATTGGCCTTGGCAGCAGTTCAAGCTGTCCAACGATTCCTTCACTACATACTCTTATGTAAAACAACAGTGATATATAACTGAAACCTGATGATGTATAACTTGACAAAACAATTACTCGGGGGAAAATGATCCAAAAGGATTGTTATCCTATAAGAGTTTGATTTGGAATTCGAGAAGTCTAAGTCAAAGAAATCACTAGTGTTTGTTGAGCTTATGTGTGACTTTCCCAATACTGAGACAGATACTGTGGTAGAGAATTCCATCATCGATGAATCTTTGCTTCTCATCAGTACTTTAGACCCATGGTATGGAGATATCATTATATATCTTCAAACCCAAACCTTTCGCCTAGAGATTTCACGTTCAGATCGACGGAGAATCTGATATCAATCCCAACAATACATTATTGTTTGAGACACTCTTTATCGTCATGGTGCAGATTTTGTTTTTCAACATTGTATAACTCACGAAGAGGCTGAAAAGATTTTAAATGATTGCCACTCTGGAGCATGTGGTGGTCATATGTCGAGGTTTGCCACAACCCAAAATATATTGTGCGTTGGTTATTTTTGGTTGTCTTTATTCAAATATTGTATCATTACGGTCCGAAAATTCCACAACTACCAATTTTTTTATCAAAAGATGTGTGCACCTCCAGCTCCTCTTCACCCAATCATTGTTTTCGATACTTTTGCAAAATGTGGCATTGAATTCATTACATGTAAACCTCACTCGGCTGGGGGGCATGGGTATATTATTCTCGTCATAGATTACTTTTCCAAATGGGCCACGGTGATGCCTACATTCGCGGCTGATGGAAAAAGTGTGGCTACTTTTGTATTCAATCATGTGATTGCTCATTTTGGTGTGCCTCAAGCTATTATCACAGACCATGGGAGTCATTTTAGAAATATTATGACGACCGAACTTTCCGATCTACCTAGCCTACGCCATGATAATTCTACTATGTATTACCCACTAGCTAATGGTCTAGTTGAGCCTGTCAACAAGGTTTTAACCACCATGATTAACCGGATTGTTGGGACTCATAAATCAAATTGGCATACCATGTTTTTTTCGGCATTATGGGCATACCGGACCTCTGCAAAAACTGCTACAGGGTTCACTCATTTTCAACTTGTCTATGGTTTAGAAGTTGTGTTACCCATTGAATGTGAAATACCATCACTCGAGTTAGGCATTGAGTTGTTACCAACTACCTATGAATAGGAGAAACACTTTTTATACTTATCACAATTAGATGAGACTCAACGCACCACTACATTGGATGCCAAAGCTCACAAGAAATGTGTGAAAGCTCAATATGATCAAAGTGTTAACCCTCACAGTCATTTAGAAGGTGACCTAGTTTTAGTATATGATCAAGCTAATGACAAGCTAGGTGCTGGTAAATTCAAACCGATGTGGCATGGTCCCTATATTGTCAAGTGTGTGCTTGCAAGAGGAGCCTATGAATTAATTGATTATGACGGGGTCTCTTTAGATCAACCCAGAAATGGTCTTTATCTTAAGAGATATTATGCTTCACTTTCATGTGAAGTTCTCTCTTGTACAATAGTTACTTTTTAGAATAGTGCGCCTTAGATTAGACAAGTGTTCCTAGATTAGTTTTTTTCTTTTACTGCTATCGCTACTTATCTTGATTACTCTTGATATTACAGATGTCGATATTTTTTCAAACATACATTGGTTTTTCTGATGGTGCTTATCGTAGTACACAAAATATCTCTTCCGTGGCTTGGGTCATCTGTTCACCCACCGATGAGTTAGTTTCTATTCATGGAATATTCCTTGGTCAAAGAACGAACAATATTGCAGAATATAGCACAGTCATTGAGTTATTATCTGATGTCATTACATTTAGTATTCGACATTTGATCATTAGGTTAGATTCACAACTCATTGTATTACATTTAAACAGAGTTTATGCGATTAGAAATCCAATATTGTTAAGATTATTTTTGAAGGTTCATCTCTTGGAAAAATAATTTGATTATATCGAATATCAACATATTTCAAGAAATTTAAACACATTGGCTGAAGCATTAGCTAATGACATTTTAAATATACATTTGCAAAATTAACAAAGTAAATCAAAGCAAAATTAAATCCATGTTGAACAAGATACTCAGATAACAAAAGTAGTAATATCATTAGGATATATAAGTTTGTGTTCAAAAAAGATTACATCGTCTGTGATCATAGGTTCAAACACCTTATGATCTAATAGATATTGATACAAAAAAAAAATGTCGATCTACATTGACCATCAACTATCCGTGATGATGATCATGGTAGTAAACTATAGCACGCGCCACCTTGCACAGAAATCTCTTGAATGGACCTGGAACACCTATCACGTGTCCCTCAAGCTTGAGAGGGATATCATTAGTTCCTGTCTCAGGAATATCAATGGTCAACCTCTTAAGGTTGTGATCCATGTCTTCTAGAATCTCTGTTGCATGGTCTTGTGCAGGTGCTATGGGTTGTGCCTCTCACTTGTCAAACCAATGAAGCATTGCTGGTCATTGCGGACCAACATCTACATTCACAATTTTTTTTCAGTATTGGATGATAAAAAGCAAATAAAAATTAGATTAAAAACATCGAAATGATTCACTAACCTGTCTCATCCCACTATGCCCCTAGAGGCAAAGATGTTTCAGGATCGCCCCTATAATCCATTCCTACATAAGGAAAGTCTTCAACGCTGAAGACTTGGTTCCTAAGCCACATGAAATAAGCCATAGTAAACCTAACTAATGAACCACCCGTGCCACCATGTCGATCCATTAGTGCTACCCATCGTACCATTCAAGGTCCAATAATCTGATGGAAAATTTGGAATATTATAGATTTATGGGTCCCTTTACCCTCTTATTCATCTATCTTATTAACGAAAACAAAAATTAATATTTCAATTAGCCAGAAGCTAATTAGGAATATTAAATTATTTCAGAAGATGAAAATATTAAGAATTTGTACAATGCGTTAAGGAAGAACTGCCTAGGAGATGAGGCAAGAAACTCCCATATTCCTCAGATACTAGATGTACATATGGAGGAGATCCAAAAATAAAGTGACTACCTAAGTGAACATTGAAACACCCATAAAGAGGCTAAAACATGATCTAATTGTAGAGAGTAATATAAATTTTAAGGATGAGCATATGTACAAAGGTGCAATTGATGAAGAAAGATAAAACAAAAAAAGGGAGGAGGTTAAGAGAAGGTTGGAAGAAGAAAGACAGATAGAAGAAAATAAAAAAAAGAGATAAGAAGCACTTATAAAAAGAAGAAGAAGAAAAAAAAAGGAAAGATGGCTTGAGAAAAGCATAGAAGTTATGAAGAAAATAATAGGAATAAATATTGCTAAAGCAGAAATCGGAAGAGGAAAAAATAATAATAGAGGAACAACAACAACAGTCACTAGAAGAAATGAAGGGCAAATAGGAGGAAGAATCTGCACATATAATGCATGAAGAACAATGAATCATGAATTAGAAGTGAAGCTAGAGGAGGAAGATTCCATTGAACCCATTTAGATGAAGCAATCCCTTAGCTAGAACCTCCTCTCACTAGTGACCAGCTCCCATTCAATGAAATGGGAATTGTTCCTCCACCTGATGACAAAAATATGGATACATATAGATTCACCTTCGACCAGTTGAAGAAGACAATTGTATAAGAAAGGTGAAGGTACTTACATCATGATCCTATTAATCCATTACCATATATAAAGTGATAGCATCCAATACCAGGAGAAATCCCAGAGCAGTCATGATAGTGAATGTGGATTTTGCAACAGTAGCCCAAGATAATACATAATATATTATGAATGAAAATGCATGACTTAGAAAGAAACTAGCTGTAACAAAGAAACATATAGATCATCTCACTGCAAAGAATCAACGATTTTTTTCTATTAGTATCAGCGCAAATGAGATACCGTTAGCCATATATTAAGAATTGAAGCCAATAAAAGACACTATGAAGCCGTTTTAGAGTGAAATAATTATATTGCATGAAGTCGTGGTAGCCCTATTCCAAATTCAGAAGAAATATCAGAAGGTCCTATAGCTCATGTATGTTACAAAATGAGGCCTCTGCTATAACCAAGTATCTTGATTTTCCTAAAGAGTTGGTTAGGAAAGACAAGATAACAACTAAGGTGGATAGATCTCAGTTAGGGCTTCATATTCAAAATTAGACCCACCTTGGTGAACAAGTGACAAAAATTGTAACTCCTTATGGTCAACTGCATAGTGGTTTATAATCCCTTGTAGACAATCTAACAATGAGATTCAATCTAATCTTGCAATGTACTAAAAAAAAATATTTAATCCTTCTACAATTTTGCAGGAGTAAAACACAATCGTGCAATGACATAACATGTAAGAGAAAGAAAAAATCAATGACACAACACAAGACGTATATGGGAAAAGAACACTTCCTCAAACCCTGCTATCTGTATATTGTATAAAGTCAAGATCATGAAACAATATAATGTTTCTCTATCTCATATAAATTCCCATACTCTACTAACTGTCTCACTCTGATCTAGGAAAAATAAGCCAATTTCTTAGCCAATTACGAGCCTATGCTCAGCCTTCCTTGGTCATGCATTCTTGGAGTAATTAAGACCCTCTTAAATAGGAAAATCCTTCCAATTTATTGAGCAATTCTTCCTTGGCCTCCACATGACTCTATAACTGACTTGTAAAATTTTATATTTATACAACTAAAAGTTATCATCCCTTTAACCTCAGTCTCAACTAGGCCTCCCTTCAAACTGACATGAAAAAACTATTTATAGCAAATTATCAGTTAACTGATTGATCACTAATTCTAAATTAAATAAGATTTAATTCAATTGACCTCTCACTAGCTCATCACTCAGTTAGAACTAGTTGAACTAATTTTAACTCAATTTCTTGAGTTAACTAATTACAACTCACAAGTAACTGTAACTGGACCCGCTTAAATCATGGAAGAACTCTACATGCCTACTCTCTAACCCTCAACTCGAATTTCCTACTATAACTCAGTAATTTTTAATTAGTTAACTAATACAAGTTGTCATGACATGAAATTGCAATTTCTCTTCCAATTTAATTAAGAGAAAATTAAACCTGAAGCCCCCTTTGGGGTGCCATTTCAACACTCCCTCTCAACAAGAAGGGGATTATCTGCTACCCCGATCCTGCCTCTGTGGAATTAAAATTTTCTTCTTGCCAACACCTTTGTCAAGATTTTTGCATCATTTTCATCCATGGGAATGTACTCTAATGAAATAATCCACCTCTAAACAGAATCTATGAGATGGTGATACTGGATATCAATATGCTTGGACCTGTCATGGAATACTGGGTTAACCGAGAGTTTGATGCAACTCTGGTTATCAAAATGTATCACCATTGAATCCATGTGTTTACCAAATAAACCGACAAGTATCTTTCTCATCTAGATGGCCTCACATGATGCCTGACTAGCCGCCATGTACTCTACCTCTACTAAACTGGGTGCAACTGATCTCTGTTTGTTGTTGTACCAAGAAAATCTTGTTGATCCTATGTTGAATATGCCTCCTGATGTGTTATTCTGGTCGGATGTAATCTGTACCCAATCTTCATCGGTGAAGCCTTGAATATTCAATCCCTCTATCAGTCTCTACCATAATCCATACTTTTTCATGCCTCTGATGTATCTCAACACATGCTTCCCCACCTTCCAAAAGAGCTTGGTTATCTTAACCATAACTTGGCTCAGCTGGTTAACTGTGTAGCATATGTCAGGTTTTTTGTTCACCAAATACATGAGTGAACCTACTTCACCCGGAGCAACATCCTCCCTCCTCCAGTTTCCTACAAGAGGAGTTTCCATGGATTTTTTTCCCTCCATGTGGAAGTTCCTCAGAATCTCCTTGGCATACTTTCCCTGAGATACAAATAGCTCCCCATCTCTTTGCCATATTTCCAATCGAAGGAAATAATGCAAGAGCCCCATGTCATTCATCTCATATTCTCTTGCAAGATCATATTTGCAAGACTTTATGAGCTTCTCATCACCTTTCAGTATCAAATCATTGACATAAAGTAAAATATTCAAAAGCTCACCATCAACCATGATATGATATAGATTCACATCCACTTCACTCTTAGTGAAGCCCAACTTGGTGAAATAGTTGTCAATCCAGGTGTACCAAGCACAAGGTGCTTGCTTCAACCCATAAAATTCTCTCTTGAGTTTGCAAACATTCGACTCCCTGTCTAATGTCTCAAAACATCTCGGCTGCTTAATGCACAGTTATTCCTCAATAAATCCATTGATAAAGGATGTATTTACATCCATCTGATGTATCTTTCATCCCATCTACACTAAGAGTGCAAGGATGGATCTAATATATGAGTTCCTTGTGACTGGTGAAAATTTTTCATCATATTCAAACCCCTCTACCCGAGAGAACCCTCTGGCCACAAATCTAGCCTTGTGTTTCTCCACACTCCCATATGTTGTCTGCTTCACCTTGTAGACCCATCTGGATCCTACAACTGACTTCCCCATTGGTCTTGGGACAAGTTCCCATGCATTTTTTATGATGATGGAGTCATAATACTCAACCATGGCATCAAACCACATTGGTTGTTGTATTGCTTCCTCTAAAGAGAATGGTTTTATATCAATACTTTCGTTCATAAGAGCCATGTATCCAGTGTACCTCTATAGGGACCTTCTCTACATGTTTTTTGATATGGGTGCTACCATATTATCTATCGCATCCAGTAATAATCTGTCAGCCTCTGTGGTGAGCTTCCTTCCATCTCTGGTAGATGGATCTACATGAATGGTTTCTACCACTCTCTGTTCCTCTGTTTGTGGTTGCTTCACATCCTGAGGGTCATCCTTTGGAGCCAAGAGCTCCTTAACTACATGCAAATCAAGCTCCCTCTCAAGGGATAATCACATGGATTTGTCTTCATAAAATTTCACATCTCTTCTGATCACTGTCATCTTGTGTGCTATGATACACCTGATAGTTGTGAGGTGTGTCTGTGTACATGGGGTGTGTCTGTGTAGCCCACAAATACCCTGTAATTGTTGGCTCTAGCTTCTTCCTGGCATCTTTGGTCACATGGAAATAAACATATGAACCAAAAATTTTAAAATATGACACATCTGGTCTCTTACCTGAAAAAGCCTCCTCTGGTGTACTCATCCCAAGTTTCCGATGAGGACTTATGTTATAAATGCGATGTATTGCATACTTCTGAGATACAATGGTAGGTTCTAATCATGCAACATAATTTGTGCTTCTCCCACAAATCATTTTTCCTTTATCTTTCGCATCCCCATTAAAGCGTGGGTTGTAAAGAATTAAATAAATTCTCTTTAAATTCCTTTTGAGCTAAAATTTATTGAATTCATTAGAGATGTATTCACCACCATTGTTGCTCCTTAAATCCTTCACCTTATTCCTTGTATCTTTCTCGACAAGTTCCTTGAACTCACAAAACTTGGAGAATGTCTGATATTTCTTCTCCATTAAGAAAATCCAACACTTTCTTGAAAAATCATCAACAAAAATCACATAATACATGTGCTTTGTTGTGGAAGTTATCAAGAACGGTCCACACATGCATGAGTGAATTATCTCAAGGATTTCCTTGGATTGTCTTTCCTTATTGTGAAAGGTGGATTTGGTATACTTCCCCAATGTACACCCTTTGCATGTGTCTCTCTGCGCAAGGGCACCCTTTGGAAGTCTTGTAGAAATCTGTTACATGATCCTCCAAGCGTTGTGGTGTAGATGGCCCAACCTCCTATTCCATAACTCACCGATGTCTCAACTCTCCACCTTCTTTTGCTTTACTTCTCGGTGATACGTGATTCTCTACATCTTTTTTATAGATATTCTTTATAGAACCCCAATATTTTTTCTGTTCTCAGTGGCATTGTGATGAAAAACACCTATCATAGCCACGATCTTCCAACCTAGAAACAAAATCCAATTTCTTATTTAAACTAGGAACATACATGACATATTCTAATAGAGGAAAAATCTGTGCTCTAATGTGACATTTGTCCTATCTAGTCAGAGGAAAAATCATCCAATTACTTAGCGAATTCTCAACCTCTTCATCCTACCTGTCACGTATTCTTGGAGTAATTAAGTCTTCTCACAAATAGGGAAAATCCTTCTACCTTATTGCATAACACTTCCTTGGCCTTCCAATTTTCTAATTATAAAACCGATAGTTATCATCCCTTTAACCTTAGTCTCAATTGTGCCTTCCTTAGAACTGACATGCAACAACTATTTATAGATAATTATCAGTTAACTGATTGATCACTACTTGTGAATTAAATCAAATTTGATTTACTTGACCTCTCACTAGCTCATCACATAGTTGCAACTAGTTAAACTAATTTTAACTCAATTTCTTGAGTTAACTAATTAAAACTCACAAATAATTGTAACTGGACCACCTTAAAACATGGGAGAACTCTACATGGCTACTCTTTGACCCTCAACTTGAACGTCCTAAGCTAACCTAGTCATTTTGACGAGTTAACTAATAGAAGTTGTCATGAGATGAAATTATAATTTATCTTCCAATTTAATTAAGGGGAAAATAAATCAGAATCCCCCTTTGGGGTGCCATTTCAACATCCCTGGCATAGAAACATAAATTACCTTATGTGGGTGCACTTAGAGAAATAAGCGACAAGGAAAATTTCATGTAGGAGATGGAGGAATTTGTTGAATAAATGAAATGAGCGACATATGAATAAGGCTTGGAGGTCACCGAGAATGTTACTCTACAGTAATAAATTGAGACAACCAAAGTTGACTTGAAATTATCCTAGATGTGGAATAGTATACAATCAAGCTTCAAATCCATATTATTATATGTATTGGAGGTGAAGGACGATATATTGCATATTTTCTAACCAAAGATAAAGTCATTTCAATAGAGTTCAAAGCATGGCACACCTACATCACAAATGAAATCCATGCTCAATGTACTCACTTTTATCTTCTTCTACATGAATTTTTTTTTCCTATTATAGTTTTTCTGATATATCCACCATTTTTGATGTAATTTGTGGTTTATGAATCAAAATTCCAATGTAAAAGAAGTCCAAGAGACACTTGTGGAATATTAAGAGTCACATAGAAGCCCATAGGGTATGGAAGACAATGATTCATGAGGAGAGAGGCCTTCTAGGTGCAAGTAATAGTTCCAACTAATACAGAGGGTCTACACTAAGCCTAAAGAGTGAGTAGTGCACTCTTTCTAGCTTAACAAGCGGACTTGCAAAGTTAGAAAATTGTCTAAGTCTAGAAAGGTGAAACCTTGAAAAATGCACTTAGTTAGGAGTCAAATCAAGTGTGACACAACTAAACTCATCAGTAAAAATTAGACATGATCTAAGACTAATAAATATACATAAAAACTCCAATTCACAAAAAATCTCCAAGTGCAACAAAGGACGTATGTGAAATTGCAACCAAAAGTGTTGTTTCGTGGCTAGAAAGTGTATTATGACCTTAAAATGCACTATAGGAATTATTGATGACCCGAAGACACTTAGGAAGGGACATAGAAACTTGAAACATGTATAAAAACATAAGAAAACACTAGATGATCAAAGAGACACTTCACCTAATAGAAGGTAGGCTCCAAAATTTGAATATATAAAAATTTTAGAGGGTGTTGTTGCAGTGAAAATACTTGGCAGCACACTGGGTGAATTTCAAATTCTTTGTCTAGGAATAGATTTCATCAAATAATTATCCATTCAGGATATATTTATTCAACAAGGTATTTCCTTGGCTTTCCCACTTAACTGGGTTATGGATGTAGTACACTCAATGTCTCTCAAGTTAAAAGAGGGGTCTCGAATTATTGAGAGAAAACTATTTTTTTCCTTTAGAGACAATTATATACCTTTGATATTTATTTTCTCGCTATTTGTTTTCCCATTTCCTTTCTCTAATTGATTGGATTAGCATGAAGAACACCAAGTAATTTTAACACCAAGTTAAGGAATAGGGATTCTAAAATAGACAAGGGTGTCATGGTTCTACTCAAAGGTTTTTTGCTTGAATGTATCATATTATCCATCTGGACATCACTTAAATTAATGCATTTCCCAAACAAGCAAGGAGAAATAATAGATAGCCAAGAATTGTAGTTGTCACAATCCCTATTTATTTCACCACATAATATTTTGAGACATACATTTACTTCTACAAAAGGTCTTACAAACGAAGAAAAATGAGACATGAAAGAAACAAAAAAACATGAGACAAAAAAATAAAACTATACAAAAGAGGAATGTACCCCATGGATGCTACTGGAAGTAATGTTTAGGTATTGACCATTGAAGGGAAGATGGTTAGTCCTCCCATATAAATATTTTAAACTATAATAACGGTGTCCAAGATCTTAGATGATGGTAAAAGGCCCAATCCACAAAGAATGAAACTTATTGTGCTTGTTGTTGGGCTGCAGAATTGACATATTTTCCTACTCTGTTTCCTTATCGTTTCATTATCTTTATGATTCTTTTATGTATATAATATGGTGATTTATGTGTTGTGAACTTTAGAAAGCATTTATTAAAGAATTTCATCATTTTATTCTTCAAATGACTTGATTTAATTATGAAAATATGAGTTATGCCTACAATTTGAAATGATAACTGACAAGGATTTAAATAAGTGGATGTTGTTCTCTGAGAAAATTCTGTTCAGCAGTATTGACCTTGGCGGTGTTCACTTCGGTGGTATTGACCTTGGCAGTGTTCACTTCGGTGGTATTGACCTTGTTAGAGTTCATCATGATAATATGGTAAACATGGTGACCAGACTACTGAGGTGGGGGAGTGGCCTAACCTTGTGGAGGTTGGGAAACGAGGTATCCTTGCTGAGGGAAAGGATTAGTGAGCATGGTCGGTTGAGCTGGAGAAATATTCTGAGGAAGAAACACCATGGGTTGTTGTCCTTGAGAAAATGTTAGGGCATCCCACATTTGATGCATATGGGGTAAAAGGGAACAATCATGTGTGTAATGGCCATATACACCACAACATGCACAAGGATTATTCGTATGAATAACCTTGTTTTTCTTGGACTAATCACCCTGGTGTCGGGTTTTCGTATTTGGTTGGTTCCCCTAAGGTGCATTTGGTTGAGTACCTTGGCAACCCTAATTACACTGCAGTTGTTGGTTCTAGTTTCCTTTCCCCTTATTATTTTTCTTTGAATTAGGGGGATTAGTCACACTCTGCTGAGCATACACTTGACCATGAGGAGGAGGTGGTTGTTGTGGAAGAGGTTAAGAAGGCATGGGAGGCAGAGGTGTTGATGCCTGAGGGGTTGGAGTGTTGGGTGGTACATAAGGATAATAAGGACCCGGGGAAACATTATGGTAAATAGGTTGAGCAACAGCTGGCCCTGACATCTATTGATGTGGTTGGTAAAATGCATAATATGTGCTTTGACCAGATACAAGTTGTCCTAGAGAGAGTATAAGTGTTGAGGAACTGGTGGTAATAACCATCCTGAGGAGGAGTATATGGTGATACCGTGAAAGGGATCCAACGATACCGTTGGAAGCATGAGATGCCCTCGGTGTAATGGACACCACCAGGTCTAGGAAGGTATGGTAAAACAAGATAAACATAACCAACACGTGAGTTCTTTCTGATACGATAATCTTCCATCTGCATCTTCCATAGTGGGAAGTTTTGGCCGTTAAACTTCTTGACCTAAGCTTGCATCTTCATACATTTCTCCCACTTGAAGCTAGGAAGAAGAGATGGACTCCTTAATGCATAACCGGACTTGGGACTTAGTCAGGTTGCTTGCAGGTAAAACTACATTGCAGAATAAATGGGTTTATAGGCTGAAGGAAGAAGATGGAGGAAAACATAGGTACAAAGCTAGACTTGTGGTGAAGGGGTTTGCACAGAAGAAAGGTATTGATTTTGATGAAATATTTTCTCCTGTTGTTAAGATGACTTCAATCAGAACTATCTTAAGTCTTGTAGCAGCGGAAGATTTACATCTTGAACAGTTAGATGTAAATACAACATTTCTCCATGGAGATTTGGAGGAAGAGATATGCATGCAGCAACCAGAAGGATATGAGGCCAAAGGGAAAGAAAAATTGGTGTGCAGATTAAAGAAGAGCTTATATGGCTTAAAACAGGCTCCAAGGCAGTGGTATCTAAAATTTGACAAGTTTATGTCTGAACAAGGTTATACTAGATGTCACTCTGATCATTGTGTTTATCTAAAAAGGAAAAATGATGGAAGCTATATTATATTGTTATTGTATGTAGATGACATGCTTGTTGCAGGATCTAACATGCAGGAAATAAATGTGCTCAAAAGAAAATTGGCAAATTCATTTTCAATGAAGGATTTGGGAGCTGCAAAACAAATCCTTGGTATGAGGATAAATAGAGACAAGAAAAATCGCAAATTAACACTGTCTCAGAATGAGTACATAGAAAAGGTGTTGAAAAGATTTAATATGCACAATGCAAAACCTGTTAGTACACCTTTTTCTAGCCATTTCAAACTTAGTAAGGAGATGTGCCCAAAGACCTAAGAAGACATGGATTATATGTCTAAAGTTCCATATGCATTAGCAGTTGGAAGCTTAATGTATGCAATGGTTTGCACAAGGCCTGATATTGCACATGCAGTGGGAGTTGTAAGCAGGTACATGAATAATCCAGGAAAAGAACATTGGATGGCAGTAAAATGGATTCTCGGATATTTGAGAGGTACCACAAATCAAGCATTATGCTTTGGTGGTTCAAACATTGCTCTACAGGGATATGTTGATGCAGATATGGCAGGTGACAGAGATAATAGGAGGAGCACTACGGGATATGTATTTACTGTAGGTGGAACAGCTGTCAGTTGGGTTTCAAAAATCCAAAGTGTTGTTGCACTTTCAACAACAGAAGCAGAGTATGTTGCTGCTACAGAGGCTAGTAAAGAAATGATTTGGTTACAAAGGCTTATGGGTGAATTGGGTAAGAAGCATGATATGGGCACGTTATACAGTGATAGAAAAAGTGACATTCATCTTGAAAAGAACTCAGCATTTCATTCCAGGACTAAACACATACATCTCAAGTACCATTTCAAACGATCAGTATTGGAAGATGGAGAGTTGAAGCTGGAAAAGATACACACTAGCTAGAATCTTGCAGATATGCTAACAAAAGTTGTAACCAGGGAGAAACTTAAAATGTGTTCAGTTTCAATTGGTCTTCAAGGATGATGATGAAGATGAGGAACGGCCAGGTCCAAAGAGGAGTCATTGTCCAGCAAATGAAGTAGCGGTGGAGTTGCTACAATTAGTCTCCAAGTGGGAGATTGTTGGGTGTGGAGCCTGATTTTCTTCCTGATTCAGAGATCCTTGTTTTAGCTGGATGTATACCCCAAGAAAATTGTACACCCTTGCACGCGGGGGGTACGGGGGGGGGTGTTGTGCCCCGCCGGGGGTGCGGGGGGCCGACCCCCACGGGCTGAGGTACGGGGCGGTGAGTCCCCGGCGAAATTTTTGGGGGCGGCGCCCGAAGCCAGAAATAGATGTAAAATTGCCTTGTAAAAGTATAGTAATTTCTAGTCAATCTGGGCCATTCATTAGGCGGATGATATGACGGTAGAAGTTATGTTTAGTTTAGGGTTTTTTTCCCTAGAAGGAAACCCCTCGCTTTGTATGAGGGTATTGTATTGTGGCTGTGGATGGAATGTGTATTCTCAGAGCGAGAAACATAGAGGGAGACTGTGAGAGAGAACATAGGATATTACAACAGATCTATTGTAGGTTGTGTCTATTCCTTTTGCTGGATAATAGAAAAGAAGGATTGGCTGTTCGGGGTGGACGTATCCCAAACTGCGTGAACCATGTATATCTGTGTCTCTCTAGCTTTATGTGTTTTGTGTGCTTGTGTTTTCCACATATTTTATGTGTTTCATTGCTCTGTAATATTTAATTTTCTAACATAAATCAAGTCACATATTAAGGCTATCTAGAGAGCTTCTTCCTAGGTCTGAGAAAAATGAGATGTGACATCTTTACCTTTGGGGGCTAAGAGAATTCTAAGAAACTAATCCATATAGACATGATCATCGAATGCAGGAGCCCTAAATATGCTCCTTCTTCTATTCCATTCTTGTACATGGTCAGAAAGGTAGGTGGCAGAATTTTGACGGAATGCGGTCAAAAATTCAATACTGGTATCGTAATGAAGGGGTAGCTAGAAATATGACAGAAATTCTTTAGCAAGAGTCACAATATTGGAATGAGATGTATAGGGTTGGTCAATGTACCACTTTGTAGCATCTTTGATGAATGCGTGTTGGAATAACCGAAGACGTATGGAGTCATTAGCGATGGAGTTTGATGAACACCACATGTGAAAGGAGCAAACATGATTGGTGGGTTCTTCTCAATTGTTTCCTTCAAACTTAGGAATGTATGAAGGAAGTTCGGTTGGCATAGATGGCCAACCAGGGTCATGGAGAATGGGATCGTTGATTAACTAGTTAAAATCTAGGAGTCTTCGACCAACCATAAAGGTGAGTAATGGAGTGGTAGCGACCGCATCCGTAGTGGTTCTACTAGTGGCAATGCCTGGGTTGGGACCCGAGATACCACCTTGGGGTCCTGCACCTACATTAGTGCCAGACATGGTGGCTATATGAGGATGAGAGGATGCAGAATCAGAGGAATAACTTGATGAATCAAAAGAATCAGAGTCATAAGAGGGACTCGATGGGGGACTAGGAGGATTATTTCGAACCTAACAGGATGGAGAAATATGGCCTAACGGAAAATGAGGATGGAGACCTAGGATTATCCAAGACAAACACCTTGGGGGAGTAATGATGTCAAGACACAGATGACACTAAAGGCTAAAGGATGATAGAAACGAAAGAGTAACAAAAAGCAAGCAAACACCTAGTGCAGTGGTTCCAAGTGTAAACTAAGAATTCTATGAGCTAATCTAATGCAAGAAAGCACATCCAATTAAAACAAAAATGACCTCGAGCCTAAAGGTAATCTAAATCCTCAAAAAATCATTGAATCTAATATTTTAAATGGAATTTCATGCAAAAAGGTAGGGTTGAGAACCAACTGATTCCCACAACCGGTCCTATAAGGAGTTTTCCTAAGATTGGCCACTAAGGTTACCTTCTTCCCACGGGGGTGGTCTAGTCTTCATCTTCTTGGAAAATCAAAAAATGCACAGAATTACCTACCATAGGTTGGGTAGCCTTGAGGATAACTACTCGCACGATGTCCTAGCCTAAACCCCTTTGAAATGGGTTTCTAATGTACTCTAACTTTGACCGCGGGATGGTGAAGGATTTTAAGCTCCCTATTAACTCAACATTCTATTTCTCAATGTATGCCATCGATGGGTGTTATTGGAAGCCTATCCCACCGATCCTACAACTATCTCCAAAGACTATTTGGCCCCGATGCCCAAGTGGGCTTAATCTATGTGAGTTAGATTTATTAAGTGGTGTGTTTTATTCTTGGCTTGGAGGTTTGAACCAATCTCTTGTTTGCTTTAGGTGTGAGTGTGTGAAAATAACTGTGTATTGTGGATGAGTTAATTAAGCATTTTTTATGATGATGCCAAAGTGCAGCTGAAATAAAATGCTGAAAATTTTTAATGAAACTTAAATAATGACAGTAAAATAAAAAGTAAATCAAGCATAAACCCCACCCAAATAAGGCTCTTTAATAGCGAAACCAGGATAGGAAAACAAGAAACTCAAAACAAACTAAAAGGGTCACAAGATATAATGTCTATGGGACTAGGCTCTAATGACTATATAGTCATGGAAATCCTACGAAGAAAACAACAAGAAACCGGAGGAAAGGAAAATGTTGCAAAAAGATAGGGTTGAAGCTTTAATACCTAGGGAAAAGAATGGGACCCTAAAAACCCTAAGGGGAAGTAGAAACGAAACTCAAGAGGAAGTTTTGGATGTTAAAACAAACTATCTTTAAATGTACAAAAAGAATGGATCAGACCCTTACATGGATCAGACCCTTAAACAATGGTTGAAGTACTGAAAATCTCAAACTACATACTTAGCTAAACTCCTCCTAAAAAGGTGGAGGTGTACTAAAACACTAGAGAGGATTGATTCTGCTTCAAAGAGACAAACTAAGCATATCTAGGCCCTAAGACGAGCTGAAACAAGGGTCAAAAAACCAAAAACGGTGCTCTCGGAAAACATTGAAATTTCGGTGAAAATAAAAAATAAAAAATAAAATAGATCCAGAAAAAAATTTTGAATCGCATGTTACGACCTAAAACAAGAGGATAGTGCATTTTTTGGCCAAAAAGTGAGAGTTGGAGTTAAAAACGCGGGTTTTGGGGCTGAAAAGTGTAATTTTCCCTCCTTGATTCTTGGGTGGCGAGACTCGATAGATTTGCCGTCTCACACGTACGGTTGGTATGTGTGACTTCGAGAAAACACCAAAAAATTATCGAGAACTTGGAATTTTAACTAAATAAGGGCATAAAGATTTTGCGAATTCCCGAGGCGAAAAATAGGCCCGAGAAAGGCCTTTGAAACATTAGAAAAGAGGAGATGAACATAGAAGATGAGAGGAGGCAGGATTTTGATGCTTGAAGCATCCAACATAAGAGAATTGTTCACCTCACCCATGATAGTCAATTGCTTCAAACATGTGGGTTGTTTTGACTTCTGTGAAACGGTTCGAAGAGTGTAAATTCACCCTGCTTTGACCAAAGTCTTTATCTCAAACCTCAAAGACAATCAAGTGACCATTGAAGGAGTAACCTTCACCATCTCCACAGGAACTATTGCTTCAACCACATGAATACCTAATGTGTGTGAGAAGTGGTTTAAGGCCAAAGATATAGATACTCAGCATTATGAACCATTTCTCAAGCTAAGGTACAAGAATTATAAGAATAATTTTCTTCCTTTTAGCCACCTACTTGAAATATTTTCTCCCATGATGAAGATCATCATGAAGTATTTCACCTGTGAGGGTAGATTCTTGAGACTATATGCCTATCACATCAAAATTATCATGCATTTCACAAGGGTGAAGTTGCTCAACATCCCTCACTATTTGTATATGAGTATTGATAAAATGGCATACATAGTGCAGAACAAAGAGTATGAACATCAGATGAACAACCTCTTTCAACACTCTCTAATCAAGATAATTGTTCTTAATAATCTCAATCAGTTCAATATTGCCTGGGAGACCTTTATTGAGAATGATGCCTTGAATACTCCACCACCTCAGCTAGCTAGACCAATTTCAACACCAGCTTCAGTGTCTCAAAAACAAACAAGGTCATCTAGCAAGCCTATTGTCAAAGAGATCAAAATATATCAGAGGGGACCTAGGAAAGAGTTTGCTCCACTTATTATGTAAGGGGCCTTGCCTTCTTCATTAGCAAAGAAGGTATGCCAGGATGAGTAGTAGGAAGAGACAGTTGTCCATGAAGAGGAAGATCTTCATGAGGAAGAAAAAGACTTTGAGTTGAAAGATTTTTATGATGAATATGATCAGGAGGCCTCAAATATGATCATCAAAGATAAGGATGCCATGATCAAAGAATTGTAGGATAACATGGCAAGAGCTTAGTTTATCATATCATTCCTTGAAGAGGAGAATAAGCAACTGAAAGATCAACAGGTACTCATGGGGCTAGAGCTTCTCAAAGAAAAAAGAAAAGACACCAAGGGTAAGGAAATTATAGAACTTGATGATTCTAACCATGATGACACTCAAACCAATAGAACAAGACCAAAAACAAGAAGTCTTAAGATATATTTATAGTAGCAAAAACATGAGGTAGAGCAACTTAGATTTGAAGAAAGGATTTCCAAGGAGGTTGAAGATGATAGAGAGTTATGGCTAGATAGGGTAAACCTACACCTTGAGAAGCTCCTCCACAAGTCAAACAAAGATAATAATATGCTCAGAAACATGTCCAACTAGTACATACCTAGAAACAAGATCTGCAACATTAAACTCAAGTAGTTGGTGGAAAAACACAAACAAACACTAATCAAGAAAAAGGAGGAAGATAAAATTGATATCGTTGTTGATGTCTCCCTGATTTCTTGAGGCACATCATCAGCACTCTATACACCAATTTTGAAGTTTTTTGTGTGATTTTTTGAAATTTTAGTCATTTTGACAAAATTTGACTAGTTTTCAACACAATCCACTTATCAAAAGTGCAACGCCTAAGGCATTGTGCTTCTTTTGGGAGCCTCCAAATGCCAAACGACCAGCACCATTGGATTTAGAAGACCTTCTACATCAAATTTTGACTATTATCACACCAAAATTGGGCGTTTTGGTAGGGAGCAATGGCCAAAAACACCTAACAAATCACCTTTCTGCCTCATTTTTCAGGCAACGTTGCACTTTTGACAAGTCTTGGGAGATTTTACTTTTGGTGGTATTAAATTCATCATTTTCAGAAACCAAGGGAGTTTTTGGAAACTATATAGGATAATATATCCAATGAGCTATCATGAGCTCAATTTTGACTTTATTAAGACCTTCAAAAGTGGCCTTGAAGTTGGCATTACGCTTCTGCTTCAGGTGCTGCGCTTTTGCCAGATTCTCTAATATTTTCTAGTTTTTGAAATTTTCTTAGTTTGTGATGGAATATTTTTGTTTTTACTGATTTAACTGATGAATTTAAATGTAATTATGACCTAAATATTTACTAGAGGGTAGATACATTAGGTAAAAGTGGATTTTTGGCTAAGATAAATCAGTTTCACCAAGGTTAGGGATGCGTTTGTTGACGTGCCTAGTCTTTGGGTTTCTAGTTGAGCGCTTTGTGTATCAGATCCACAAGTTAGGGATTCGACCCCTGAGCTGGGGATAATTATTTTTGGTCTATATTACTAATTCTATTTCTCATAGCAAGGGTTGGATGTTTTTGGATTGATCTTGGAACACTTTTTGTAATCAAACTTGTGGCTAATAATAACAGATAGAATTGTAGATATATTAATGGAATTCATATGGTAAATGATTTAGCATTTCTTCTTCTCTTATTATGAAAATGTATGAATGTATTGTAGCTCATATTCATTCCATTTCTAAATGTAAATGCTTCCTAAGTTAGAAAGACATAAATCATGAAGTTTATGCTCTATTTTAGAGGGATATTTACTATTTTTTTCATCTTCTTCTTATAGAAAGGAATTCATATTTCTTATGCTCTTTTCTCAAACCCTATCAGTCTAACCCATCTAATCATATATCCTCTTGTGTTGATTTTCTTACCTACCTTGCTCCATCAAAACCCTGTAATCTTGATCCTTGTTGCCCTGACCTAATTTCTTCCTTGACCTTTTCACCATCCAACACCTCAAAATTTCAATCAATCAGACCCCTATGCTACTATACCTAACCTAATATCTCATTTATTTAGTAATCTTGGTTGAGATCCATTGGAGAGAGCACTCTCCTGCCTAGTAGGGCTAGCTACTTGTTAAAATATTGGTTTGGTTACCTTTGCTGGTCTCTTCTTAGCCTCGAAGATCTGGTGGAGTGATAACATCGTGAAACTATATATAGTATTAGATAGCAAGGGAAGTCTCATAAAGTTTTATTGTAATTGAGATATGATCTGTTGGAGGTTTCCCCCTCGAATAGGCAAGAGAAAATTTCATTTTTCTTCTGAAAGAATACATTATCTTTGCAACTTGTCTCAATTCATGTGTTATTTTTGTGTTTCTGGAAATATTTTTATGATATTTTTGGCATTCTAATATTCTTCGTAGGTCAAGTGCATAAAAATTGGTATCAAAGTGCTTTCCTGGGTTGGAAACACCTCCAATTTTAGTATAATGTTTTTTTAGGCTGGAGACATGTTCTGATGTCTTTAAACCATGAGATATGTCATTAAGCACATAAACCTATGGATTTGGGGTGACATATATGCAGGAACTACAAGATTTTGTCACATTTTTTGGACTCCCTTGTAATCCCTGTGGCTATCTCTTCGAGTAGTACCACATTAAATAGAACCGTGCACGAATTTCTCTTTCACAGATATTTGGGTATATCGAAATCCCCCCTAGGTTAACCTAAAACCCAAACCTAAATAAGCCATCAGTTATGTTGTTGCTACAATACATTGAGAGAAAACTTCAGGGAGATTACTCGTGCGTACAAAGGGTAGTTGGGTAGTACGACTCAGGGTATGATCGATGCTTCTTAGTTGGTTCTCTCAAATATTGGGTCAAGTACTATTGTCGGACCCCTATGCATACCACGATTTGTAGCACTTGACACTCCATTATGACTAGATATTATTTTTTGGGATTTAACTGTGTTAAGTAAGTCATTCATCTATGACCATTTCCATGAGAGGTAGTCGTAATTGACTAATTTATCATGATTTTTGAATAGTCCACTTAGAACTCATTGCATCGACTGATGCTCACAACGGTGAAGAAGTGGGATTAAAACTAGTGAAATGAATCACATAGCGTCAATCATCACTTACGGGGCTTGCACCTGGTAACCAGGACTTCTCGGGTAGTCAAACATACCAGATCACCTCTAGCTCAAGCATGCTTAACTGTGGATTTTTTCCCACAATCAAGCCCACTTAGCTTGCTACCCAATTTGCAAAACCTTAGAAATTATTGTTCCTCATGAACCATTCAAGAAGAGCTCCCTTCACTCTTTTCATTTAAGTATTGAGGGGATTTCGTAATGCATTATATTAGATATTATTTTTTGGGATTCAATTGCGTTAAGTAAGTCATTCGTCTATGACCATTTCCATGAGAGGTAGTCATAACTAACTAATTTCTCATGATTTTTTAATAGTTCACTTAGCACTCATTGCATCGGTTGATACTCACAGGGGTGAAGATGTGGGATTGAAACTAGTGAAAGGAATCACATAGTGTCAATCATCACTTCCGAGGCTTGCACTCATAAACAAGGACTTCCTGGGAGGTATGTTATCTGACAATCATCCTCCTACCTTTCACAGTGCCCAGCAGTTGGAGTTCTGTCGTTGTCGTGCAAATTACATCCAACAATTGGGGTTTCAGTCACCTCAGCACAGATATGATTCTTTGTGCAATTAGGTTTTTTTCTTATAGCGGAAAGATTATATTATCGCAAAACATTTTTCAGTGTCAAGAATTTTGGGTTTCTGCTGCTACAGGTCAACTCATATTTTCGTAGGACCTTTTCCAGTATTAAGAATTTTGGATTTTGACCGTTGCAGTATTGATCAGCTAGGAGTAAAACTCCTTTTAGAGGAAAAAAAAAAATGTTGTCACCATGAGCTGCTTGAAAGAGACCTATCTAATAAGGTTTGCGATGAAATGTTGATAGCAATGGTACCATTCACCATAAGCCCCCTAATTTTCACGCGGTCTCAATTTTTTTCTAGGAGAAACTTGAACTGATGCATATCAATAGACTCCTGATCTCTCCCTCTTTCCAACCATCCTACTCTTAAGTAAGATTAAAATTTCACCAGGGCCAGTGTATGGTCACCCACACTCAAACTATGGCTCTAGAGAAGGTGGACAACTTAGAGAAAAAATTCAAGTAATTTAAGGAGTTGTTTGAAGCCAAAATCTAGGAAGTAGTGATAGGAACCATGAGAAAGGCTAAGAGCCCATGGGTCATGAGCGCAATGTTGATGCCCATGTGTAAGGAGAATCCAACCACCAAATTCATTTCAGTGGGGTTCACCAATTCAATCCACAAAACACTCAATCAACTTGACATGTACTTTAACGCAATAATATGGGTGGAACAAACGGAGTGATATTTCCAACTAAACAATATCTTGGAATATGGCACTAATATACATGTGGGATCTCTTAACTTGGACCAAGAGTGATGGCAGTGGTGGTAGTTCCATCAGAAATGCTATCGATGGAGGCCAACTTGGAACATCTTCTTGAAATCCATTTGTGCCCATTTTGATAGGGAATCTCACTTTTTGGGTCTCCTCACTAAGATCTGACAAACTAGTATAGTATGAGACTACATTATAAACTTCAAATAATTGTCCATCTATACTGAGGGCCTAGGAGATGCCTTTTACATGGAATGTTTCATCAACAGCCTAAATGAATCCATCCAAGCCCATGCTCGAATGCATCAACCGACTACTTGATTGGAAGCATGCCACAAGGCCTTAGATGCACTAAATTACCACTCAAACCATCCAAATTTCACCTCATAGGCTCATCCCACCCAAATACTTAAGGTTCAAAAGGTGTCATTGGAAGAAATATCCAAAATAAAGAAACAAGAACTATGTTACTATTGTGATGCCAAATATTCTCTAGGACATAAATGCAAGGAACCAAAATTATTTCAAATTGACATTGTTGAAAATAACTCCACAAATTAAGTTCCATCAATTGATTCGAATGAGGAGGAAGAGGGTGAACCTCAAACAACCATAACACTGTCATATATACTACAACTACACTAGATGAGTCATCTATCTCACTCCATGCCTGTTAATTTTTGAAACTAGAGTCAAATTCCACATTGGAAAACTCAACTAATTAAAATAATAAGTTAATTAGGTTCCTCTTTTCTAGAGGATCAAAATCGGTTTATAGATTGTCCCAATCCATTAAGTGAAAGTCAAGTTATGATTTATTTTATTATTTTATTGGTCGACCTAACCACATGTTGATTTGGTCAAAGCCCTAAGCAGTCCCTCACAAAGTTATAAATACAAGTGACCCCAAGTTCATTTGCACACATTTGCTCATGAGATATCTTTCATGTTGTTTTGGTTATTGGTCATATTTTTTGTTTCTAGCTCGCACATGTATGTCGCGAGAGGTTCACGCAGTGGATCAAGATCACAAACAGAGGCACATCTAAGATCTAGGTATTTTAGGCCAGGTCGCGAGCAGGAAGAGTTAAGGTACTAGCTTTGTTGTGCCAAAGCCACGAGCTAGGCTTGTTGAGGCTACCAATAAACTTCTAAAGTCACTGGCTGGAAATATTAAGCACACAGATAGGGTTCAAGGGTGTTCAGACCCTATGCCGCAAGCTTAGTGTGTTGTGGTAGCGGCTTAGAGCCCCAAAGCCGCTGGATGGGCATTTCAAGGCCACATCTTAGCGAATTACTAGGAAGATTGATTTTGAATCTCAGTCAGTTGTTTTTGTAGCACCATAACTCATTCGTCACACAGTCACAGATGCATCAGAACCATCATCGACAATATTCTAGATCCAAATCTAGATCTAGATAGCTGAGATCAATTAGTATTGGTGATTTATAGGTTTCCTATTTTTTTATTGTAGATATGTCAATCCACAGATCATATTTGTTTATTTCCGATGTATACATGTATTGGGCTCATTGTACTCTCTGTTGAAATATTTTGAAGATAATATCTAGAAGAAGAATATTTGAAAGGGTTTCCCGCATAGTGTGGTTTTTCCATGGTCTTGGACTAATATTTGTGTCTCATGGTTGTGATATTATATTCTTTTTCATTGCATGCATTGGTCTATCTTCAGTTACCGTTTATGGTTATTTATATTGCATAGATCTGAATACATGGTTATTGAAAATCTAATTTGGGCTGAAGTAACCGATACATCATAGAGCAATATTGAAAAATTAACAATGCCTTAGCAGGAATTTCTTCTCCATATATGCTCAAAATCGACGTTTTAGTAAAAAAATGGATTGGCGGTGTTGATTGATAGTGGCAACATGCAAAACTTTATTCATAAAAAGGTAGAAGAGGTTGTTCATTATTTTGTGAGGGAGGTGTCTAATTTTCCAAGTCCTTATCACCAATGAGGGGACCATGAAATGTAAAGGACGTTGTGAAAATTTTAAGCTCTATGTGGGGAATTATCACCTTAAAACCCACATGTTTTCCACTAAAATAGATGGTTGTGACATTGTTCTTGGCGTTGAATGTCACCTCACACTAGGCCCTATCACCATTGACTTTCATGATCTATATATGAACTTTAAGGATAACCAACACACTCATACACTAGAGGAACTCCAGGAAGGTGTTCCTACTATCATCACCTCGCATCAAATGGAGAATATTTTTAAAAAGGGCCAACATGGGTTAGTAGCGCAATTCAATTCCATCCAAACCATTGAATTCTCTCCTTACAACATTCATCCAGAAATTCAATAGGTATTTGATCACCACTAATGGGTTTTTTAAAAACCCAAGGAGCTTCCATGGATGAACATGATCATATCATCCCTTTTCTTCTAGGTACCCACCCACCCAATGTCCACCCCTATAGATATCCTTTTGCACAAAATAATCATAATGAAAAAAATATCAAGGAAATCCTCGAAGCAGGTGTTATTCGTCCCAACACTAGCCCTTATTCATCCCAATGATAATGATTTTAAAAAAATATGTTGAAGGGTGCATGTGTCCAGATGTTTGAGCCCTCAACACGCTCACCATCAAGTGAAAAATTCCTATCCAAGTAGTTGAAGATCTTCTTGATGAACTACATGGTGATTTTTTTTTTACCAAGCTAGACCTTCACTTAGGCTATCACTAAATACGGGTGAAGGAAGCTGACATCCCCAAGACAACCTTTGTAACCCATGAAGGCCATTATGAATTCTTGGTTATGCCATTTGGTATTTTTAATGCCACATCCACTTTTCAGAGCCTCATGAACCATATTTTAAAAGCATATCTTAGAAAGTTTTGTTAGAATGAAAATTTAATTTGATTTTGACCCAAGGTTCGACCAAGGGCACCAAGAAAAAATCCCATGTATTCTTACACTTCCCCAAAACTTTAACTCCTTTGATACAAAGGAGAGTCTCACTCGACACGAGCCCAAACCATGAAAGGATATAGGGGATTTAGATCTAGTTAATTATGTGACTTCTGCAACTATCACCACATTCATTCTCAACCATTTGATTCATACACTTAACAAGAAATAAACATACAAATTTTTTTTTAAGGGCCCATAAAATACACAACTTAATATCATAATTCCCATCCTCCTCATATTATTAAGCAACATATTTCAATTAAATTATACCATCACCATTACAACTCACGCCAGTTACATGCTTGCACGTGGAATCAAAACCCAAAGTTAATACATAAGAAAAGAAAAACATTACAGGCTTAGATCTCAGAAATTTCATATCCCTAAACACTACGAGATAGTCCCAACACACATAGGAGTTTTCCATACTCTTTTCTCGATATGAACTTTGCAACACTGTATAAAATTGTTTATTGCTTAATTCTGTCTTATTTTATAGTTGCACTTGCTTGATCTAATACCTTGCTCACATTATCCATGGTTTTCCAATATCTAGGGAAATTACCTTGGTTCTCTTTTGACTACATCAAAATCAGCTCCTATTTCTTCCACAGACTCCCTTACTTTACACTGTGAGAGTTCCAAAACATTTCGATGACGCTTTTATTTTTTGGTGCTTTGATTCTAACAGTTTTATCCAAAATGTCCTTTGCAACTACTTTTCCTTAAAAACAAAGGACCCAACATGCCTCGACCACATCCTATTGACTCTTCCTAGAGTCAACATATTTTTTTATTTTTTTTCCAAATCCATTGCAGGTTGGCTTCCATTAGCTTCAATTGTGGTACATTCAAATGAAGGACCCAACTCTGGAACAATGTTAAGAGCGGACTCCTTAAATCTAGTGAATTCAGAAGCAAAGGAGTGCCATGAGTCTAGAAGTGTGGAAACATTACCTAAAAATTAGGTAATTGTTTTCTCACTTAGATAACTAGGTTGTGACTGAACCAGTTCCTGAATCTACTAATCAGAAACTGTGGAAAATGTACACATAGTAATATAATTATTTTGAGCATCCAGACGAAGGTCGTAGAGAACTTTCTTAGTGACTTGGGTTGCATCTTCTGGATGGTTTATTTTGGTATCAAGCTCTTCCTGATCTAGAACCTTCTTCTTAGCTTCTAGATCAGAGGTAACCAATGCTTGCTGAAATAAATTATGGATATTCTCATGCAAGGGATCAATTGCATTCTTATTTGCAACAACATGACTACCTTATAAGTTCTAGTGGAACATGTGCAGATATTTTTGCATGAATTTGGGTAGAGTAGCACGGAAAGAAGTGGTAGTCTAAAGTTTCTTAGTGATCTGAGTGTGATAGATCATTGAAGGATTGGATGAAGACTAGTTCATAGTAGGATAGTGTCCTAAAGCTCTACATGTTTGGACACGAGTTTCTGACATGCTGCTTCAATCATAACACAACATTTGGCAGGGGAGAAGGTGGAAAAATATTTACATTTCTCTGCGGAATATGGAACAAGAGTAGGACATAAGGACTATAATTGAGAGTGAACCACACTTACCTTGGTCTCTAATCCTTCCTTCCCAAAATGCATCTGCATTCGTACCGCAGAGGTGACATTTAAATAATGTTGTTGTTCTTCGTAGTTGACCTAAATATTAGTGCGCCTTGCCTCTGTTTGAACCAAACGATGCTCCAACTGAGAAATGAAGGCATGAATAAACTGAACTAACTGAGGTGAATACCATGTAATAAGTGTTGAGAATTTGTAGGGCTAGTGATTAATTCAAATTCTCTACTTCATAATTACTTGTGAGCTTACTTATTTAACTTATGTCTTTTCTTCTTAGCTTATTATATCTTTCATCAAGTCAATTATCAAAAACATAAGAGACACAAATTTAGGCTCTTCAACCCAGGGCTAAAACCTCTCCCTCTTGGAGAGGAAACCCCACGAGAAATTATTCCTATATAATTTCATATGAGAAGTACCATGACCATGACATAGACCTTTGACCTTTTTATGCCTCCAAGACCTTGTCACTAATTGATCCTTCTCTTCTGCACCCTCATGCACTGTCTTGCACCACACAAGGACTAGAGATCTCAGTCTCTACTTGTATTCTTCTTCCTTTGTACCTTCACTTAAATTTTCTAACTATATCCTTGTATTATTTTCTTCAATGAGCATACCTCATCGTAACACAACCCTTACTTAATACAGTTCCTTTTTTTACTTATTAGAAGTCCTTTAAGATAGTCATATATTCATTGCACCTTAACATAGTGATTTATCTTGCACTTCAATGCACCTTAACACATAATTAATCCACACCTTAATACAGTCTTCATTCAACACCTTAGTCCACACTTTAACATAGTCTTGTAGCTCATATAAAATCACATAATACATCCACACTACACCTGCACTTACACTTCCACACTGTACCTACACCTATACTTCCGCACTGCACCTACACCTTCAATTCCGCACTAATCAGCATTTTCTGCTTCAGTGTTATCTGCATTTTCTGTCCTTAACTCACAGTTGTTCCTGTCCTAAAGTCTTCACTTAATCACAGACTATCTGAAGTTCACTTCTGTAATTTCTGCAGATTTCTAGGCTATTTATAGTTGTTCAAACCTATAATTAGACGACCTATCATTGAACTGATGTGACATATTATTGAGCCGACTTTTCTAGCAATTTCAATTTGACTTGTAGGGTTGATCTTCCAGCGTTAAGGAGGTTGTCTTGAGGGTTTCTTGAGAATCATTCTGGAGCCATTTTCTTCAAGGATATGTGACAAGGTTCATGACAAGGTCTGAAGCATATATTGATGACTAGGCTCTTCATTTACTAGACACTTAATTACAAATGTAACTAGAAGACAACCCTAATAGACATCAAGAAGAAGTCTATAGTAAAATCTTGCTCATGAAACCCATGAAGAAAGTACAACCAAAAATACATTTTATTATCTTTGTCTTCTTCTTTACATAAAACACATAATTACATAGTCAATATGAAGACCGACTTAGTTACACTTTTCAACACTCCCTCTTAACTAGGGAGGTATTCAGACAGGTACATGGTCACTTCCAAACTAAAGAATATCATAAGAAGAATTGGATTGGTAATCACATTTGTATAGCATCATATCAACCAACATTTTCCTAGTGCAAGGCCTTGAATAACAACCCCATCTCTCAATGAGACAATGTGCTACAATGCTGGCGAGACAGATGACTAATAGACACCATAGTCATTGTCTCTCCAAGGTACATACCGCACCTATTTGCTTCGAGAGTATGACCTTTTTGGACTATTCTTCTATTGGGTAGCCAAACCTCAAATAATATTGGTCCTTTACTACTCTTATATTAAATTTCCTATCTCATTCTAAAAGAGTATCGAATGCTAGATGATTACAGAATCCTCCATTCTGTCTTCCAGGTGAAGACCAGAATGATGTGTCTATCCATTCTCTTCACATGGCCTTCACTAAGAGTTACGGTTGTTAGTCATGGTCTAGTGCATGACACATGTAATTGAGAATCACAAACATCACTCCCTCTCAACACAGGAAGGACATACTTCAAGTTTCTTCCAAGAAAGAAACTTAACACCAAGCTCCCTATCAACCAGGGTCCTGCAGCAGCAATCCAGCTACTCATGAAGAGTTCCTCCCTTCAATGTCAAGGATTTTGATATTGAGGAATATTCAACTTTTGGCTTCATAGGGCACATATCATCCATCACTTTCAGTCATGATTCAAGAGTCATGTCCACTATTAGAATGTGATTCATCAGTATTTCTCATTTGGTCCATTATTATGCCATGTTGTTTTCCTTCGAATCATCTCCAAGGATCACACATCCTTTATGATGATTGGAAACCCTACACAAATTCATCCAGATAAACATACGCATATGAAAAAAGTTACCTCAATGATGATCTTTCACCATGACATCTTCTTGTAGGCATCGACATCCTTTATATAGATTGAAACACCTTCTAGTGATATGTTTTGTCAAAGTTCTTCTTCTTTAACAGAATTCTGTCAGACTCTACATATCCTCCCAGGATATCTCCTAGTCACATCTTCTTGGCTTCTGGATGATAACTTCCTCTTGACATTGTTTCATTTCATGATCTCTTCCTTTATGCACATTCTTCATTCCCAGGAACTTGCAAATTTTCCAGTTCATTGTTCATATAAAACCACCTCATATTCCATGAGGATATATTATGTTGATTTCATATATCATTGCACCAAGAGATACTCCTCAAGTAGATCATACTTCTAAATACGAGAAGTCAGTGCACGAAACCATATGACATGACTTCACATCATCCAGTGTTAGCATATAACTATATACGTACCTCATACCTTTTTCCTTGAGTCATCTGTAGCATTTTTTCTAGAATGAAGAGCTTCATCCCCTTGACTTTCTCCATCGGTATGTCATCACATCACGAATTGTTTTTCCATAGTGACCCTTGATCTTGATGACTACCTTCCATTATTAATGTTATCGAGAGTTTTCCCATATTTGTTTCACTAGGAGCTACTACCGTAGCCGACCGGGATTCTACTTTGATTCCTATCATACAGCAATAGAAATCACTTAATGGAGAAGACAATCTCGGTGAAAGCTAGGAACTCTCCACTTCTTCTTTCTTAGATTACTTTGCATCAGGTTCTTCCCTCATTTCAGAGACATGGGCTTCTTCCCTATTTCTCTTGTCCTTTTTAGATTAAGGACAATTTCTATTATAATGCCCAAGTTCATCACATCCAAAGCATCGTGCTTTGTCCATATTTCTTCTTCTATTTTGAGGACCAAACTTAGGATTATTCTATTATAGGTAAATTTTGGCACCATTCCCAATGAGTTGGTTAGCTAATGCACATCATCTCCAAGACTAATGTATAGGGTCTATCATCCCCTAACATTTCAATTGCTACATGCCCTAAGACAAAGAACAATACAAATCAATCAAAGACTTTCATCTGCAAAGGTTTCCAAGGTTTGAAGTTTATAATATATCATATGAGAGCTCACCAACACTACCTCTAAAGGGATTAAGTGCATTGCATATGCAGGTAGCCCCATGAAAGGCTACTCTGCAAAGCACTTCTTGACATCCATGGGTGTGTTGGTCACATTGGGAGTGAAATTATCATTGTTCCAGAATCTCCACTTGGCCAGTGCCTTCTAGAAGAGTTCACATGTGTCAAAATTTGAATCCATGTTTCCATTTGACATCTACAAGATTGGGAGCATGTCTTGCCTATTATTGGAAAGTCATTGATTGTAAAACTACCTTTAGGATATCTATATATTGAGCACGAGATCTAGTGCTTAGTAAGGAATAATTTCGGTAGATAAATCTTTGGTGGATTTTCAATTGAGTAGAAGATTTGTGTAACGAAGTTGCTAGAGATATTTATACTACGATGAGGCTAGGATGTTGCTAGCGATGGTCACTTCAAATTAGTCCCTTGGTTGTAACCTCCTTCTATTCTTTAATACGGAGTATAACTTACTTTTTCTCCTATATGCATCTTTGTATTGGCTTTGATTTTCCATAATGCAAGATCTTAGTTGATGTTTATGGTTTATACTTTCTTGATTTAGCTAAATAACTTGAATAGAAATCTATATTATTTCTATCTTATGTTCTTTAGTGTTCATTCTTGTAGGAAATATTTTTCACAGCCACTGGAATGTGAAGCCGCAACAGAAGCGACAGAAGGAGTCATTTGGAAGTGCTTGGATTCCAAGTAATCCTCTAATCCATCTTGTGTGTCTACTCTTAGTTAGGAAAAGTAGTTGTATATTCTTTAACCTATTGTTCTAGATTAGCACCTATCTAGAGAAGCATGTTTTATCCGTAATACACAGTTCTACATAACAAATTGGCGACTCCGCTGGGGAGTGTTTACCTTCATCTTAGATGTATTTGCCTCTGTTAGTCTCTATTTAGTCACCCAGTAGCTTTTACACATCAATATCAGTCATGTTGAAATCCAAATTAGCATTAGAAGTGTGTTAGACAGCTCTGTTTTCATTTTTACACCGCGCCTAATGCACTGGTGGACAGGACACAGTGCTTTGCAGAGCACTGTCTCCCTTTCAGGACTGTGTTACAAAGCACTGTCTCTCTTTTGAGACTGTGTTGCCTCTTGAAACCATCCAAATTCCATTGAATTTGTCATTGCAATTTGTTTCAGTTTGTTTGTTGTTGTGTTTTGAAGTGACTGAGCCTCATATTGACCAGTGAATTCATCTATTCCTTCCTCCTTTGAAAGAAAATGTTTGTTCAATGTTTGTTTAAAGCATTTTTCTTTATCATTGGAAAATTTAATTTCAAAGTATTTCATTCACTGCATTAGATCCATTTTCATTTGAAAAGGAAATTGTCGTAAATTCTTCATTTCCTGATAGGAGAAATTGTTGTCTATTCCTCATTTTTCCTTCAAAAGAGAAATTGTTGTTTTAATTCTTCATTTCTCAAAAGTAAAAGGAATTTGTTTGTTGTTTGATGCATTTATTTTCCTTTTCTACATTCATAAAATTAAAGGTACTGAAAAGAAAAACCTACATTTGCATGTATTTTTTTGTGTTTCTTGCAAAAGGAACAATTAGGAAAGTTGCATTTTAGTTTGTGCTCTTTGATTTGTTTGCTCTCAAACTGATTTTCTCTTTCCCTTTAGTAGCTAAGTCTTTCATTGAAAAAATAAAAGTGAAAATATTTCTTATCATTCTTATTTTTCATTTTACTAATTTCCAAATACATCATCGCAGTGAACCTTGAAAGGAAAATTGATAAACAAGATCAACTTAAAATTTATCTCAATTTACCTAACAAGCATTGGAACCATAACTATAAAATTTAGAAGGTCTAGGCTAGAGATGTGTTCCGACGTAGTAAAACATAGCAACTGTCATTAATTGTCTCTGATAAATTCCGAGTGTGATGCCTCACTCCACGTACGTAAGTATATCGTAGCTCGTCCACGTACTTTCAGGTATATCGGGTAGTGTTATAGTACGAAAAGTATAAAGGGGTGCTCTCACTATGCGGTTTCGCATCAGACAACACTAATATGGACTTGGGCCTCCACGTACCTTCGGGTATATTTGGGAGGACAAATTTTAAGTGTTATCTATCCATAGTGAATCGAGTCGGCCGCCTTGTAAATTGTGATACACCGAACACATCATTTGGGGAGATTTCCTGCCCGTACTTCTTGGTTCACTAGGAGGGATTCTGCAGTTCAAAGTTTCTTGGTAAACCTTTTACCTAACATTAAACTATTTTTTTTATTTGTTTTTTTGTTAAAATAAATCTGTAATCGTGGAAGAACAAAATCATTTCCCTTGTCGTTCGCATAGATTATCTTTAAAACCACCGTTACCACTAGACGTTACTTCTGGTAGGTGAATGTGATCATAATCTGTCAAATCAAGTACAATTCATACCTCTGGTGAAACATCAACTTTCCATAAACTAGAGTTAGCTCAAGTTGTTTCTACACATCCTGGTTCGTCTAATATTATTGAGATGGAGTCTTCACAGCTACCTGTGGTCACGATCCATCCAATTAGTGAGACCATACCTCCTGGACCTGATGTTTCTCAACCCAAAATTGATCCAGATTGTGTCTCTTCATTGCAAGAACATCTGAATCCAGAAGTCGAACAACTGGAAGTTGTTCCTACCTTGGTCATCCCACGAATTGCTATAGCCATTGAATCTCCCATATCACACAATCAACCTCCTGATATAGACTTTGGGCCTGATGATGAAATACTTCCACCTGGTTTAATTACGATTGAAGAAATCCCACAAGACGAGACACTTTTAACTCCAACCCATTTTGGAGAGGACCTTTACCTGTATGAGTCTTTTCCTCAATCCACACCCTCTTATTTTGTTGATCCTGTTTCTTTTCAATCTCCCGTCGATTCAAAAGGCTATAATTTTGGTCAAGTAACCATGCTTGAACCAACATCTTCGGTTGGGCCATTTTTTCCAATTACATCAGTGCCTGCCCTCGCTACATCGTCGATGTTCACAACCTTCACCAGAGTCATATTTCCATGGTGGCCATATGGTTCCATCAGGTTATAAATCATTATCTATAATTTTCTCTGGTGCATCTTCAAGACCATGGACTTTACCAATGTCATCATCCAATATTTTAATTGGAAATCCTATAATTAGTACTGAATGGTTTGATTCTTTATACACATCATCAGGGAAATATCAAGTCGGTCCTTCTGGGTCTATTCCTTCTAGTCATATATGAACTAGACTTCCAACATTTGGTGAACAATATTTTCCATCCTATTCTCCTCCTTATGCTGGGGGGCAACCCTTGGTCACCCACTATGACAGTACTGAGTCACTTCTTGTTCAAGCTAATGTCGAATTGAATGTTTGTCAATGGTAGCCCACTCTACCTATCCAACCACAAATGGTTGTTCACTCGTATCAACTAGTTCAACCTATTACACCCACATATTTTCCACTTGTTAATACATCATTACCCTTGTTACAGAATCAAAATTTTGTACAAAAACCTTTTAAAACAGGTCCTTCCACTCAATACTCTCACGTATTGGGTCCACAAAACCCAAATCCTCCGGTTAACTTACAAAAACAACCTGTACCTAGAATTATTTATTCACAAGCTGGTTTACCATTTTATGGGATGTCACGGCCACAACCAAGTTATAATTATCCTCAATTGAATCCAAGTTATCCTAATTTGGGTTATAACATTGGTGGACAGACCCCTTGGCAGCCTCAGGCACAAATGCCTCAAACTTCATTTCAATAAGTATCATATCCAGGTGTTGGTCAATAGACTCCACAAGCATTTGCTTATCAAAACAACCCCTATCTAGGTTACCAGCAAAAAATTCCTTATGCTGGTGGTCAAAGACCTGTTGCTCAAGCAATTCCATCATACCCTAGATATGCTCAACCTAACCTTAATAGACAGTTTCCTTTTGTTGCAACTTTAGACTTACCATATTTAAATTAGCTAACCAATGATGCGATAAACTATGCTCCTTGGTGGCCGATGATACCTCAAAAATTACCCTCGGATATTCCTAAGTTCAATGGAAACCCTGGTGAAGATCCGTCGACTCATGTTATGACTTATCATTTATGGTGTTCATCAAACTCCCCAAAAGATGATTCTATTCGACTACATCTTTTCCAGCGCATGCTCATAGGTCCGGCTGCAAAATGGTATATTGAATTACCTAGAGCTTCTTTTGACAATTTCACTGCCCTAGATATAGTATTTTTGACTCACTTCCAGTTACCCATATGATATGAAACTGGAATGAAACTCTTGACCAACTTCAAATAGACTAATGTTATTCACATTCCTGATCATATTCATGAGTGGCGTCGTCATCGTCGAATGGTTAAGGCATTTGTTCCTAATCAACTCCTTGCTGAGTGGTTCATTAAGTCCCTGTTACCATATATAATTGAGGATGTGGCTAAGGTTGGCATGGTCACTGAAGAGAAGGTTATTTCTCGTGCCAAATATTTAGAATTGATTTATACTCAGTCCGACATGCTCTATGAAAAGATTCCTGATGTGTTGTGATCTAATTTTGCTGTTCCTCCTCAATTAAAGGATTGTCATGCCAGAGATGGCTTGATTGGTACTGCAAGAACACATCATACTACTGCAAATAATACTGCTCCTTCTTCGGAAATAAATTTCATGTCATTTGATAAAGGCAAAAGTGACAAGCAACCTAGAAGTAATAAAAAAGGGAAAAATAAGAAAAAGAAAAATTCTAACCCATAGGATAGATCATCTCATCAATTATCTAGAACAAGGAAACCTTGTTATCCATGCATAATCTATAATGAGGAACACTTTGTTAGGGATTTTCCTCACCGTGCTGAAGTCTCAAAAATCATTAAAACTTCTCATGCGTCAGCTGTGTTGACAGACCCATTTCCTAATCCAAACACAAGTTTGGCTGCTACGGATCCAGCTCCTGGTTCCAAAGTGTTAATGTTATCTATCACAAAAACTTCAACAGATATTTTGGTGTCAACGTGGAATAAATATTATGGTAGTCAGGCCACTAATCAACCTACTACCTCAGCTATGAATCCTTCTACGGAAACAGTACCGCCTATTTCTATTCCTGAATTGATGATTAAACCACCAAATGGAGTCATTCATAAATTGACATATAATCCTCGAGCAAGAGCAGCAAAAAATTATAATATAGTTGAAGATTTGGCTCAATCACCTTTAGCTATGTCTGCTCTTGAGGTATTACAAAATTTTCCCTCCCAGAAATAGGTTTTATTTTCAGCTATTGGTGGAATTGATCCGACTGATTCTAATCTCATTGTCTTTAATCATACAGGTTATGTGCCACAACTTCCAACAGAATTGGCATTCTCCATACAAGTAAATGTTCTAAATCACCTTGTTCATCATACTATTATTGATGAGGGAGCATCTATGTGCATTATGTCTCTAAACTATTGGAAGTCACTTGGCTCACCACGCTTATCTCAATCATCAATGATGTTGAAGGCTTTCGATAGATGTACATATAAACATTGTGGTATTATTAATAACCTGCATGTTGAACTAGGGGGAAAAACAGTGAATTTTGATGTCAAAGTTGTTGACGGACCACTTGACTACAATATTCTACTTGGAAGGCCATGGTTATATGCTATGACTACAAATTGTTTCTACATATTTTAGAATGATTTCTTTTCCATATAAAGGTATTATCATAGTCATCAATCATCTATCCTTCTTTGCCTTCGCTTCGCAAGTAACTGGAAGTGTTCCGTTCGTTCACACACCCCAACTAGCACTCCATAACATTGGTGTAGGAATATTAAAGGATTCCACTTTAATGGGAATCTTTGCATTACCACCGCCTGTGACGTCAGAAAACATTGCAAGTATAGAGACCTGCTACATGATCTCTTCCACTCTATCTAGCTTGGGCGGCGAATCCGAAATCAACATCGTCGGTTGTTTGGGTTGATCATTCCTTAGATTATGGCACTCAATCTGATCCTTTTTTCAAAACTTTCTTGACATATGAGAATATTTTGGAAGCAATGATGACAGAAGGAGAACCATGTGAAGATTATCATCATCATTCCCATCTTCCTGATTATGAAGAAAACTATCTTAGTGAACTATATCACCCATCGATTAAAAATCTATTTTTAATTCTTTACCTATTAATGCAATCAATTCTGAGCGAAATCTGTCAAATATTGAAGAAACCATTTCTATCGCTATTTTGACCAAACTAGGAATTGTAGAAAAGATTCATGTCATTGTGTGTTGTTCTCCATCAGAACTTGAAACATATCGCTCTTTATTTCATGAATTTCGTGATGTATTTTCTTGGTCTTACGCGGAAATTCCAGGCATAGATACTAGTATTGTTGAACACACTATTAAAATGTATCCTAATGTCAAACCGTTGTGTCAACACCTTCGTCTTGTTCATCCAAAGAAGGCTGCTACCATTAAAATAGAAGTCAAAAAACTTTTGTGTGCTATTTTCATTTACCCTGTTCCGCTAACTGAGTGGGTTTCAAATATCATTCCCATTATGAAAAACAAGGAACCATCAGAGTGTATGTCAATTATCGGGATGTTAATTTTGCATGTCCAAAGGACAACTATCCTACTCTGACCAAATAATTGGAGATTGTGTTGGATGTGAAATATTTTCATTCATGGATGGATTTTCTAGTTATAATCAAATCAATATCTGCCCAGGAGATCAACATAAGACAACATTCATTTGTCCCTAGGGCACATTTTCTTATAGGAAACTTACATTTGGTTTAAATAACGCTGGGGAAAATTTTCAAAGAGAAATGGATTATGCTTTCAATGACATCAAAAATATTGTTCAACCATATCTAGATCATTTACCAGTGCATTCACGAAATCAGACTGATCACCTGATGCATTTGAGAGCCATATTTTTATGCTACCGACACTACAAAATTCACCTCAATCCACATAAATGTATGTTTTGTGTTGGTTCTGGTTGTTTTCTTGGATTCTTCGTCTCAAAAGAAGGAATTCGAATAGATCCATTGAAGGTTTAGGCCATTCTTGATTTTCCTGCGCCATCAAACTTACTTCAGATATAGAAACTTCAAGGAAAGGCTAACTCCCCTAGGAGGTTCATACCCAACTACGCTGAAATGGCTAAAGCATTTACTAGACTTTTGAAAAAAGGGGTTCCCTTCCATTCGGACCAAGTTGTGCAAGCTTCTTTTGATGTTGTTAAGGATACTCTTGTCCAAGTTTCATTAATGTATTCCCAAAATGATCAAAGTGATTATATCCTATATATCGATGCAGTTGAAACGACCATTGCCATCGTATTGGTCCAGTTAGAAGAAGGGATAGAACATCCAATCTATTATTTGAGTCGTAATCTCATTGATATGGAAGTTAAGTATTCATATGTAGAAAATATTGCCTTGGCGTCTGTTCAAGCTGTCCAAAGATTTTGCCATTGTATCCTTCTCCGAAAAAATACTATCATTTCAGATTTCAACCCCATGACTTATATCTTATCATGTCAATTACTGGGGGGGGGGGAATATTCAAAATGGATTGTCATTCTGGAGGAATTTGATTTGGAAATCATCAAATCTAAGTCAAAGAAATCTTTAGTTTTAGTTGAGCTTCTATGTGACCTTCCCTCTGATAGCACTGCAACTACGTTGGAACCATCAATTCCTGATGAGTCTCTGTTTCTGATCAGATCATCTGATCCTTGGTATGGGGATTTTATCATTTATCTCCAAACTCAAACTTTTCAGCCTGATACCTCTTGCTCTGAATAGTGATGTATTCGATACCAAGCCAAATATTATCTTATTTTCAGCGATTCACTTTATCTTCATGGTGTCGATAAAATTTTAAGAAGGTGCCTCGCTCATGAGGAGGCCAAAAAAAGTGTTAAATTATTGTCATGTTGGGGCTTGTGGTGGACATTTTTCTGGATATGCTACCGCACAGAAGATACTCTGCGTCGGTTACTTTTTGCCTACCATATTTCGCGATTGTATTATCGCGGTCAGAAATTGTCATGCATGCCATATTTTTTATCGTAAACTTCGCAAACTTCCAGCGCCAATGCATCTTGTTGTCTCTATCGGACCATTTTCAAAATGGGGTATTGAATTCATGACCTATAACCCTCATTTTTCTGGGGGGCATGGTTATATTATTGTCGAAGTAGACTACTTTACCAAATGGGCCAAAGTGATGCCTACATTCAACAACACATGACAGACAACTGCATTGTTTTTCTTTAATCATGTTATTGCACGGTTTGGGGTCCCACATGCTATAGTTATAAATCATGGGAAGCATTTTTGCAACCACATGATGACTGAATTGGCTGCTAAGTTAGGATTGTCACATGATAATTCTAATCCTTATTATCCACAATTAAATGGACAAGTTGAAGCTATCAACAAAATTCTTAAATGTATGCTTCAACGTATGATAGGGATTCATAAAACAAACTGGAATTTGATCATATACTCTGCCTTGTGGGCATATCGAACCTTGGTGAGAAACGCAATTGGATTTACTTTGTTTCAATTGGTGTATGGTCTAGAAGCTATCTTACCTATCCAATGTGAAATACCATCATTAGAACTCGCAATCGACTTGTTACCTGACACCTCAGAAGAAGAACCGTGTCTCCTTAACCTCATCCATCTTGATGAAATGCATCGTGAAGCCCAATTGGCCAATGAAGCGCATAAGAGATGTATAAAGATGCAATACGAAAAAAAATTCCAGCCTCGCATTTTCTCAGAGGGTGACTTGGTCCTTCTTTATGATCAAGAAGCTAATGTTATAGGTACAGGAAAATTTGAGACATTATGGCATGGCCCCTATATTTTCAAAAGAGTTCTTGCTAAGGGTGCCTATGAGTTGGTATATTACAATGGGATTCCATTGGCGCAACCCAGAAATGGGTTGTATATGAAATGTTACTATGCTTAATCATGAGTGTAGTGATTTTTTGTATTATATTGTATATATATGTTGTTGATTTGCATTCACTATCTTAATTTTTTTTAGATTTTTCTTGAAATTAGTAATCCACTTTACATTTTATCACAGATGTTTGAATATTCAGAACCTTTTGTTGGATATACTGATGGTGCTAGTCATATTACGTATAATCTATCCTCTGCAGCGTGGGCCATTTTCGCTCCGAATAGTGAGTTAGTGAGTTTTCAAGGGATTTGTATTGGTAGATCGACGAACAATATCGCTGAGTATATCGTGTTGATTGAACTTCTCTCTGATGCCATTTCATTTAGTATTAATTGCATAATCATAAGGTTAGTCTTACAACTTGTGGTATTACAACTTACTAATGTTTATACTATTAGAAATCCAACATTGCATCGTTTTTTCCTAAGAGTTCGACTTTTGGAAAGACACTTTGATTTTATTCAATATCAACACATTTCCAGAAATTTGAACTCATTAACTAATTCATTAGCCAATCAAGTTTTAGACAAACATTTGTAACACATGTGAATAAAACATTCACATCATTGAATAGGATTGCACAATAATCATAGGAAAACACTAAAATCATATAGATAGATAGTTATAGGTTTTTACAAAAAAAATTTCCCTAGACACATTGGTCATCTGACCTCAAAATGTATGCAAAAGTGTCAAAAGTAAACTAGTGATGCTCATGATAACATGCTATGGATCTAGCTATCCTATGCAGTAACCACATCCAACGGTTAGGAACCCCAATAGTGTGTCACTGCAGACGCATGGGTAACTCTTCAATCCAGCAATCCAGAATCTCGAAGATCAACCCCTCTATGTGCTGTTGTAGCTCAGTTAGAGTCTCAACCATATCAACGTCCTGAAGGACTGCTCTCCTGACAACCCTCTCTATTGGCGCATTTTCTTCATTCTCTGGTTCCTCTACCAGTTGAACTCGACCAACATCTGCATTACATTAAACATTTAGTTTAGTATTGGGAAAACATCAAAATACAAAAACATTGTATAAACATTAGGAAAATCAAAAAACATGGTCAAAAAATTCTTACCTATTGCACCCCATTGAGCACCATCTGGTAATGCTAAATCTATATCTCCTCGGAAATCGATGCCTGCATATACATACTCATCGATGGCGACAATCTGTCGCTAAAACTAGGCAAAGAACACAGTCGAGAACACAATGGTAGATTGTCCTACATGCCGACCCATGAGTTCTACCCATCTCTGCATCCTCGGATCTCTAGGACTAGCTATATCCAGTGTAACATGTTGTGGCTGCATCAGTGGAATCCGTTCCAAGGCAAATGATATAAGGATCGAACCATAACTATTTTTTTTTTTCTTTCCTCCCTTTGCTTTTTTCATTTGTTCCTTTATTTGAGATAGTACAACTTCAGACCAGTTGAAAACTGTTGGCTCCATACACTCAAGTGCATATTGCATATATGATCTGTTCGCTACATGTAGTGTAACAGTGCCAGCTAGTTTTGCGATCGTGAAAAGGATAGTTCTCAAAGGACAATATCTAACAGTACAGATATTTATCTTTCCATATTTGCTAGGCTCTACGCCTGGATAGCAATACCGTAGAATATAATCTCTCACAGTATCTCCACCTAGAGCAGACCCTGAGAGTGAAATGGGCAAACCTCTCCTCAACAAACCTGTAAGAAAGTACACATCCTCAACTATTGTGGGAACCACTTGGTTCTTAATATGAAATGCCTCTATAGTTGGATCCCATGCTCGAACTAAGAACTCTAAGAGTTCTATTTTTTGCCTCATCCCTAACAACCAGAAGTACTTTAGCAGTCCACATTCTCTTAGGGCTCTTACTGTGCCAGGATCATTCAAGGAAATCATATCTTGTTCTTCATGTTCTATTTCCCTCCATGTAATCGTCATTGTCATCCGATGGAAACTTGAAATACAACCATAAGGTCCATTAGATTCCATTCACTGCAAAAAAATAGGAAAATTTTGGGCATGGCATGAAAAACAAAAACTTATATTGCACCCAACGCACTCCCTAACAAGAGACGGTGCGTTGCATGTGCAAATAGCCTTCACTGTACTTGCTATGCAATGTAGTTTTCGACATTCAGGGGTGCGTTGCCCTCTTTTTGGAAAAAATTTACCCTAGGGGCCTTAAAACCCTAAAAATTTGTAGAAATTGGAAATGAAATGAATACTGAAGGAAAGAGGAGGTTCATGGCACTAACCCGGATCAAACGGCATCGAAATCCGTCCACAGAAACAATTGCAATCAACAGTTGAAGTTTGGGGGAAAAATCAAGTTTAGAGCTCCAAAATGCAAATGGTAACTATGGAATGGTAAAAATGAATAGTAAAATTGCTTTTAATAATCATTTAATTATTTGCAAGTAAAATTTATCACTATGACTATAGTTTTATTATGTTTTTATCATGAAACATGTATTTTTAATCCATTTGATGTTGTTCTGAATAGGAAATACAACTGATGAACAAATTAGTCATGCAGATTTATTTCAAAGAATGATTTGACCACAAAGCATACTTTTCCTCCTTATTTTTCAAGCTTTGTTAAAAATGAAAAAGGATTTGAAGCACACTTTTATCTCTTTTTCGAGCTTCAATAACAATGAAAAAGGAACCCCTGGAGTCTTCTTTCAGCTCTTTTCATACTCGATAATGTGAAAAGATTGCCGAGCACTTGTCTTTTCAAGCTCGTAAAAGTAAATGAATCGATATCTACTCAGTATAAGTTTAATCATTTTTCAGACTGAGATAGATTATTTATGAAAAAGGAATACCTTGGTTAAACATGACCAAAGAGGTTCTCTCAGATATCATTTTACACTGTTTCGGATCTGAGCGACAAATTTATGAAAAAGTACTTATGGATTTCTCTTTTGTCCTCTTTCTCAGACTCTCTAAATATGAAAAAGGACCGGGCTATCACTATCATTAGGCTCATTAAAACATAAAATAGCGACGGGCTTATCTATCATGGCAAGAATGGAGTTTCATTCATTCATAGACTCATTAAATTATTAAATAGCGATACTTTATTCGCTCGAAGGGTTTAATTATAGATCAAGCATATATTATCCTCCTCAAGCTTGTTAAAAAATAAAGAGGTATTGGTTGTCAAATGACCAAGGAAAATTTGGGAAAGTAACCAAGAAATTTTATGGTAACAGGTCACTCTTGAACATGACACTTCCTTCACTCCATGTCCGTGACTTCTTGGGTTGGGTAATCTTCTTGTCGGTTCATTCATACCTATGGTTCATCATACCTTCACTTCGGTTTTGGGTTAATGCTACCAACTCATCTCAGTGTCACCGATATGTTCAAGAGAAGTCATCTAATGAATACTCATCCTTCTGTAATAATTATAAACCTTCATTCTCATGACCGTCATCCCTAAAAAATGTTATATAAGTCATACCTTTGTCTCCAAAATTAGTAACTCCCGTTTCACAATAAGGTGAATTCTTGTCGACGACAAATCAATATCCAGGAAGTTCACTTAGAAACATCAGATTCTAGTACCATGAGGCTTCTGTTAAGGCCGTCGACAAGATCCTTGAACACGGACTTTCGTAGAAATATTTTGTTTGCGATTTGACATCAAATCATCTATTCACACCTTATGAAATGTACTGCAGTACCTTGAGGGCCATTGACATCAATGGTGGTTCTCTCGCGTTTGTTAACATCTCACATTATTGGCTTGTAATCAAACGATGTCTTACCATGTTCGACTACAAATCATATATTCGCATGCCTAGACTTATACCTGAATGATCGAGTGAATGAGATAAGAAGACCCCAGATCTAGTTACATCCATCTGGGCTATGATTTCAGGATTGTTGTACACATCATCTGTATGGTGACCTTACATACAGATTGTCATCCAAACATGGGCCTATATATGTAGGTGTGTCTATATTGGGCAACATTCCAATGTAGACGACTTTATGAATTATGTACATGTTATTAGATTGTTTATGTGTTGAACATGGGAATGCCTACCCCCAAAAATTCTTGATCAAAGAGGATATATCATGATGTAATGTATTGTAATATTGATTTCGGTAACCTCTCAACTTCATCTCCAGCCCATCATAGTGTAAAGCATATCAATAAAAATGTTATTATTATTCTAACTTCATGATTTAGGAGGCAATGGTTATAGGTCAATTTGGGCACCATTCCCATTGGCCTGGTTAATTGGAAATCATCTCCAAGACCAATGAATAGGGTCTATCATCCCCTATCATTTCATTTTTTACATGCCCTAAGTCGAAGAACAAGAAAAACCATACATGACTTTCATCAAGAAAAGGTTTCCAAGGTTTGAAGTTTATTATATAGCATATGGGAGCTCACCAACACTGCCTCTAAAGGGACTAATTTTGTTGCATATGTAGGTAGCCCCATGCAAGACTACTCTGTAAGGCACTTCCTGACATTCACAGGTGCATTGGTCACATTGGGAGCGAAATTCTCGTTGTTCCGGAATCTCCACTTGGCCAATGCCTTCTAGAAGAGTTCACATGTGTCAAACTTCAAATCCATGTGACCATTTGACATCTACAAGATTGGGAACATGTTTTTCCTATTATTGGAAAGTCATTGATTGTAAAACTACCTTTAGGATCTCTATAAATTGAGCACAGATCCTAGTGCTTAGTAAGGAATAATTTGAGTAGAGAAATGGGATGCTGCTGGTGGTGGTCACTTCAAATCAGTCACTTGGTTGTAACCTCTCCTTCTATTCTTTAATAAAGAGTACAACATAATTTTCCCTATATGCATCTGTATTGGCTTTGATTTTCCATATCGCAAGATCTTAGTTGATGTATATGGTTTATGCTTTAATGATTTAGCTAACTAACTTGAATAGAAATATGTATTATTGCTATCTTCTGCTATTTAGTGTTCATTCTTTCAGGAAATATTTTGTACAATCGCTGGAATTTGAAGCTGCTACAATGGAAGCGACAGAAGGAGTCACTTGGAAGCGTTGGATTCCAAGTAAGCCTCTAATCCATTCTGTGTGTCTGTTCTTAGTTAGGAAAAGTAGTCATCTTTAACCTATTGTTATAGATTAGCACCTGTTTAGAGAAGTGTTTTTTATCTGTAATACACAATTCTACATAACAATCACCACGTTGGGAGCGAGGACCATCAGCAAGAGGTTAGCCCCATCCCCCATAATGGTAACCGTGACATTTAAATATCACCACTAGGGATGTGAATGCAACAGATAACCGTCGTGGTGCTAACCGCCCTCTCCAGACTATGTCCTTATCCATGACCATGGCATTAAACTCCATGTTGAGAAAAAAATACTGAGAGGGGGGGGCGTGAATCAGTATTTAGAGCTTACTGAAAATTTTTAGTTTTCCTTTCTTTTAAAACCATATGTTACATTACTACATCCAACTTGTATGTCCAGATCTTATCATGTCTTTACTTAAATCATTGCATCATTTATTCATCAGATAAGCAGTAAGCATGAATAGAAATAATAGTATAAACCATCAAACATTGCAACACATAAGAACACCAGGATTTAAGGTGGAAACCCAATTCGGGAGAAAACCACCATTGCTGAAGTCTCTGTGTTCAATATTTTATTATAAAGAAAACATATTACAATTTCTGTGCTGGCGCAGACTTATACCAGCATGCAGGCACCCACCTGCAGAAGGCTACAACCTTCTCTTGTTTGCCAGTCTCTCCTGGAAGGGAGCTACAACCCCCTGATCATAACATCAGCTTCTATATACAGAAGGCTTCAACCTTCTGACCCACTGCAGACCACCTTTCATCAAAAAAAGTTTCAACGCAACCCTTTATTCAATTAAAAAACATATTTTGCGCAATTCTACTGTAACCTAAACATCAGAAGTAATCCAGACTTCAGAGAATATATGAATTCAACATCCCATGTATCCTTCTGTGTATATTAATCTTCAGAAACCCCAACTGTCATATGCTCTTTTAATGTAGATGACTTGCATATATCTATACGTGCTCTTCTTGTATAGACCTATAACACTAATATGTTTGCAGGGCAGGCCAGATCTACAAAAACTTACCCGGATTCATATGTCTTCTTTTAGCAGACATGCGCCAGTTCTTCATGACTTCGTCTGGTGTTTAAGACAGTGGTTCATTCAAAATTTTCAGTTAAGAACAGAGTTTGCCCATCAGATATTCCTTCGAGTGCTTCATTAATTCATCACCCTTACGCATGCACATGTTCTTTGTGCTTTTGTTAGTCGATCTGATCATTATATTTACGCGTGCACCGTCGATTCAGATATATCAGGGTTTATTTACACCGATATCTCCAAAGGAGATTCATTTTCTTATCAACCCTTTCACACACCCTACCTTAGGAGATTCATTTTCTTATCAACCCTTTCACACACCCTACCTTCTTCATAATTCTCATTCCTTTATATATTTTTCGCCCTTATTAAAAACCATGGGTCAAAACTAATGGTATTCCTAGACGGTATTACCCTTACGTACCTCTATGATTTCTTTTAATTTATTTATCAATTTGAAGAAATTGATAAATAAATATATTTATAAATTTTTAACCCTTCAGACTTTATAAAACATCCAATGCTTTCAACCAAATTAACCTTTGACCCCCAGGGCCCACAATTACAGTCAGGAGACCAATCAAATTCCGCTGCGTATGTCATCATTATGTCACTGCGGGGGCTCTTGTGGTACAGATGAAACCTTTTGGCTAGTGCCCCCGCACTTAATCTCCACCATTGATCTAAGGTCAGTGCTTGATCTCCTGGTCAGCTGTGGAGCCACTTGTCTCGATATCTGGTGTGCTAGTTGTGCCCCCGCACTCAATCTCTGCCATTCATCTCGATATCTGGTGCGCTAGTTGTGCCCCTCCGTACCAAAATAAACTTCGTGCAAGTCCAGTGCCCGATCACCGTTGGATTGCGAGCCTCCAAGATCGACGGATATCGCTTGGGAAACTTCCACGAGCAATAACACGTGATGGCACATCGTATTTGAGTTATTTGTCATGCATCTTCATTATCGTCCGCACTTCTTCATCAAGCGATCACCGTCTGATGGCTTCTTTTTAGATCGACGACGTAAAAACAATTTCGCTAGCCGTCTTGGGTCGATTGTTAACGTGCGATGGACTATTGTTATCGTGCGATTGGCAGTTTTGTAGGGATGTGTGGCAACACCTCTATGGAATCGATGCCAATCCACGAAATACCACGTATCGATGAAAGGTGGTGCGAAATAACCCACGGTTTTGCTCCAACCCGCCGTCACTGTTCCTCTTGGTCACAGTTCTGTTCTCCACTCTAGGTTCCGTTTTCATGTATATATATGAATTCTACCCTTTATGTGTAATTAACCAAGGTTCCGCTTATTTATTAACTGCACCATATCTAAAGCAAAACTTTGATTTAAGTATTCTTCCTCCGGTTATATATATATATATATATATATATATAATGTGTCCTGCATATACAGAGTGCGTCCATGGCTCATTGTACCATCAACCCGATATCGTATACAAAAGCACAAATCTATCCCTACTTACCACTGCATCGTTAGACCTTCCATACTCTCAGTCACCGAGGTTCATATCATATATTCAATGATTGTATATATAACTCCACTGTCGATCGTATTAACATTGGTTCTTCGAACAACTTACAAAACCAGAGCATCATTAATCCCATCCATTATGCAGATTCACTTTACTGAGCCGTGACTGAAGTACATATAGTAGATATATAAATTAACACAGGGACGGAGTACATAACTGTAGAGTCAAACATTCTCGCGCATGCATAGGGACAGAGTATCACCAGAACTCAATCATACACATGATTTCTAACCTCTTTGTCCCTATTTCCTTGACTGATACTGCAGCTCTGTTTCCTTTGCCATATCGTTTGCCATCAATGACATTCCAACAATCTCCCCCTTTGGCATTGATGGCAATATTCTTCCGCTGATTTTCTTATAGAAGCCCTTTGTTGCTTTTCCTCCCCCTTTGACATCAATGGCAAAGGCCAAGCTCCCCCTGAGATCATACTACCTTTTCATAATATAGCAAGATAACTTATGAAGGCCAACAGTGCATCCTTTTCATATGACCAATGCTCCCCCTTAGACTGTGCAAACAGAGATGCCCAACAACACCTCACAACCAATTTAGTCTTCTATAATTAAGTAGACCTGATCCTCTGCATGGCAGAGACTACTCCCAGTTGCTCTCTGAGATATTCGAACGCTTCCCTGGGTAGAGGTTTGGTAAATATATCAACAACTTGTTCTTTGGAGGACACATATTCTAATTTCACCTTTTTCTCAAGCACTTGTTCTCGTAAGAAGTGATATTTGATGGGAATGTGCTTGGTCTTGGAATGCATAACATGATTGTTTGAGATACTGATGGCACTTGTATTATCACACATAATGGAGATAGGGGGTGAACATTTGATTTGAAAATCTTGTAGGGTTTGCATCATCCAAAAAAGTTGAGTGCAACATGACGCTGCAGCCACATATTCTGCTTCTGCTGTAGATAAGGCAATGGAGCTTTGCTTCTTGCTAAACCAAGATACTAACCGGGGCCCCATATAGAATGCACCACCACTAGTGCTTTTCCGATCATCAACACTTCCAGCCCAATCTGCATCAGTGTATGCATGAAGAGTAAGATCAGCATTCTTTGGATACCATAGTCCAAATTCTTGAGTTCCCTGTAGATATTTGAATATTATTTTCACAGCCTGAACATGAGACTCTTTTGGATTAGCTTGGAATCTTCCAACAATCCCAACAGCATGCATGATGTCTGGTCTTGTCCCAGTGAGATACAGTAGACTTCCTATCATAGATCTGTATTCTGGTTGATTCAATGTGGGGGAATCATCATTAGAACTGAGATTACATCCAGTTATCATTGGTGTACTTACAGGTTTGCAATCTTCCATGCCATACTTCTTCAGGATTTGCTTGAGGTATTTTTCTTGTGATAATAATATGCCATCTGTTGCTTGTTGCACTTGCAAGCCAAGAAAGAATGTTAGTTCCCCAAGAAAAGACATTTCAAATTCTTTTTGCATATCAGAAGAAAATTTTTGACTCATAGACTCTTTATTACTTCCAAAGATGATATCATCAACATATACAACCACAATCAATAGTTTGTCATTTTCAGTTTTTGTGTATAATTTGCTATCAGGAGACCCTTTTGAAAATCCTTGTTGATGAAGATATTTGTCAAGACGATAGTACCATGCCCTTGGATCTTGTTTGAGACCATATAGAGCCTTTTTAAGTCTACAAACAAGTTTTTCATCATTTCCAAAAATGAATCCTTCTGCTTGTTCTATATAAACTTCTTCTTCCAGATCACCATTGAGAAAAGCAGATTTAACATCCATTTGATAAACTTTGAATTGTTGGAAGCTTGAAAAATCAAGAAACATTCTTATGGCTTCAAGTCTAGCTACAGGAGCAAAATTTTCTTCGAAGTCTATACCTTCTTGTTGAGCATACCCCTTGCAAACAAGTCTAGCTTTATTTCTTATAACATGCCCATTCTAATTTAACTTTTTTTTGAATATCCATTTAGTTCCAATCACATTTTTGTCATGAGGTCTTGGTACTATTTCCCAAGTATGATTCTTTTCAATTTGATCAAGCTCTTCATTCATGGCTTGAATCCAACAGTCATCTTTGCTAGCTTGACTAACACTGTGAGGTTCAATAGTGGACAGAAATACCAGATTGCTAGAAGATCCCATAAGAGTTCTTCTTGTTTGTACACCTGATCCCTTTTCTCCCAAAATTTGAGATTCTGGATGATTCTTTTGAACATATCTGGAGGGAGCCTTTTCAGACAAAATATCTTCAGGTTCTTCACTGGGTTCATTGTTTGTATCATTACTATTTGATATAGAAGGATATGTGTCATCATCATCTTCATCTGTAGTTTGTTTTTCTTCTTTTGGAGCTGCAAAAGACTCATCAATAACAACATCAATACATTCAACAATATTTCGAAGTCTTTTATTGTAACATTTATAGGCCCTACCCCTAGAGAAGTATCCAAGAAACATCCCTTCATCTACTCTGGGTTCAAACTTGCCAAGTTTTTCATCATTATTCTTGATGAAGCATTTGCTTCCAAAAATTCTAAAATGCTTTATAGTGGGAGGGTTACCATACCAGAGTTCATATGGAGTTTTATCACTATTTACACGAACATGTGCCTTGTTGAGAATGTTTACTGCTGTATGTGCTGCTTCTCCCCAAAATGTGTCAGGTGTTCCGGAATCATCCAACATAGCTCTAGCCATTTGTTGAACTGTTCTATTCATTCTTTCTGCAACACCATTTTGTTATGGAGTTCCAGCTACAGAAAACTGTCTTTTTATGCCATGTTGTTCACAAGATTCAAGAAATTCATCTGATGTATATTCTACTCCTTGATTAGATCTGAGACACTTGATTTTTAGATCTAATTCATTCTCAACTAGTGCTTTGAAGATCTGAAATTTCTCAAATGCTTCATCTTTGTGTTTAAGCAACCCAATCCAACACATTCTAGAAAAGTCATCAATGAATAAGATATAGTATTCTTCACTACGCGGTGACTTTTTTCTCATAGGTCCACATATGTCAGTATGGATAAGTTCAAGAGGCTTACTTGATGATCCTTCCTTGGCATTAAATTGTACTCTGGTTTGCTTACCGAATTGGCAAGATTTACATATGATATTTTCAGGTAGAGAAATATTGGGAAGATCACGAACAACCTTGAGTCTGCTTGATTTGTTGATTTGAGAGAAGCTCAGATGCCCCAATCTTCTATGCCATAGCCAATTTTCTGAAGATTTACTCAAATAGCATTGTTCTTTGCAGTTCTTCAATATATATAGGTTGTTTGGAGTTATTTTCCCTTTTATAATTTCTTTACCTGTATCAAGATCACGTACCACACATTCTTTTGAACTAAAGACAACTTCAGTTCCTTGATCACACATTTGACTTACACTTAACAGGTTATGCCTTAATCCATCCACATACATGACTTCATTAGCTTTCACATTTTCTTTTAGAAAAACAGACCCTTTTCCTTTAATGACCGCAGGAGTATCATTTCCAAATGTAACCTTCTTTTCCTTTTCTAGAGCACTATATGCAAGAATTTTGTCTTTATCACCTGTCATGTGTCTTGAGCATCCATTATCAATGTACCATTGGTTCTCTTCATCTTCTGCAAATAACGCTATGCCACAATTTTCAACCTGTAACTCCTTCTTTTTCCATACTTTGGATCTTGAAGGAACATGTTCTTTTGGCTGAACTTTGCTCTTGCATTCAGATTCTTCATGGCCAAATTTATTGCAATAAGTGCATTCAAATTCATTTTTAAGAGGAGAAAAGTTGTTATAAGTATTCTTCTTTGCTTCAATATCAGTGCTTTTCTTTCTTGCTTCTCTTTTCATAATAGTTTTATATGCTACACACTGAATAGCTTTATGACCAAAATTGTGACATGAGAAGCATTGTCCATTGAAGAAGAAATTTCTGCTATCATAAAATATTTTATATGAATTTACTTGTTGATTGGTGTTTCCATGAAAGACATTCCTGTTAGTGTTCTTTGAATTGAGATGATCATGCTTTACTTGTAAAGATTCTTTATTCCCTTGCTGAGTGGCAGCATATTGTAAACCAACTGTAACTGCTTTTAGATAATTTGGTGCTGAAAGCTGAGAAGATTCTCCGGTATATGCAAGTCCTGTCTTTATAAGAGGAGAACTTTGTACCTTGATAATTTCATCTAAGGTTTCAGATCCTTTAGCAAATCTAAGATTCAGAGTATTTACTTTCTCAATTTCTTTCCTTAGACTTACTACTTCACATTCTAATTTCTCATTGTGCTTCTCCTTTTCTTCAAGTTGATTTTTCAGAGTTTCTATGATTATTTTACTCTCTTCTAGGCAGATTTTGAGTTTATTGTTTTCATCAAAAAAATCACTGTCTTCTAGAGCATCCACAAAAGTATCCTTTTCTTCTCTAGATTCTTTTTCAAATGCCATGAGAAGTTTAAGATCTTGTTCACATTCTTCCTCACTATCAAATAACCCATCACTTTCTTCATGAGTATAGAAACTCTTTCTAGAGATAAAATGATTTTTATTCCTTCTTGCTACTTCCTTCCCCTTTTTATGTGTTTCTTTATAAGGACACTTAGCAGCATATTGACCAACTCTTCCACAATCAAAACATTTGAAAGGAAGCTTACCTCTGAACCGTCCTGTGCCAAGTTGAAGTTTCTTTATGAAGTTTTTCTCATTTTCCTCTGAGATATATCCTGATCCTTCTGTTATTTGTACTTCCTTCCCTTTTGTAGAAGTTCTAAAGACTGCTTCTTTGACTTCAGATGGTCCTCCTCTTCTCATTTCATATGCAGTTAGTATGCCATGAAGTTTTACCACAGTAAGATTTTGAAGATCCTGCTTTTCTTCAAGAGCTAAAACTTTTGACTCAAATTTTATTGTTAGGGATCTTAAGATTTTCTCAACCAAAGTAGATTCAGTTATTGTTTCTCCCAGATTTCTCATGCGATTTACAATATCATCAAGACGTAGAAAGAAATTTGCAATGCTTTCCTCATTAAGCATTTTTAGATTCTCATATTGAATTCTAAGAGTTTGAAGTTTAGCACTTTTTACCTTTGCATCACCTTCATAGCTTAGAATTATTTTTTCCCATATTTCCTTTGCTGTATTCAGTTGCATGACTTTGACAAATTCTGCTTCAGTTAGACTTCCCAATAGAGCATTGACTGCCTTTGCATTTGTTTCATAATTCTTTCTTTCCATTGGATCTGTTGGTACTATGGCTGGATATTGATATCCTCCTTCAACAATAGCCCATACATCTGCTCCCAGAGACTGAAGATAGGACCTCATCCTTTTTTTCCAAAATATTAAGTTGTTTCCGTTGAAGAGTGGAGGCCTGATAGAAGCTGTTCCATCTTGATTTCTCATCTTGATTGATCTTCCTTCTAGCAGCTAAGATTTTCAGAAGGACCTGCTCTGATACCAATTGTTGAGAAAAAAATACTGAGAGGGGGGGGGGGTGAATCAGTATTTAGAGCTGACTGACAATTTTTAGTTTTCCTTTCTCTTAAAACCATATGTTACATTACAGCATCCAACTTGTATGTCCAGATATCTTATCATGTCTTTACTTAAATCATTGCATCATTTATTCATCAGATAAGTAGTAAGCATGAATAGAAATAACAGTATAAACCATCAAACATAGCAACACATAAGAACACCAGGATTTAAGGTGGAAACCCAATTCAGGAGAAAACCACTACTGCTGAAGTCTCTGTCTTCAATATTTTATTATAAAGAAAACATATTACAATTTCTGTGCTGGTGCAGACTTATACCAACACGCAAGCACCCACCTGCAGAAGGCTACAACCTGCTCTCGTTTACCAGCCTCTCCTAGAAGGGAGCTACAACCCCCTGATCATAACATTAGCTTCTATATACAGAAGGCTTCAACCTTCTAACCCACTGTAGACCACCTTTCATAAAAAATAGTTTAAATGCAACCCTTTATTCAATTAACAAACATATTTTTCCCAATTCTACATAACAGAACAGTTCGACCACTATAACCTAAACATCAGAAGTAATCCAGACTTTAGAGAATATATGCATTCAACATCCCATGTATCCTTCTGTGTATATTAATCTTCAGAAACCCCAACTGTCATATGCTCTTTTAATGTAGATGACCTGCATATATCTATACATGCTCTTCTTGTATAGACCTGTAACACTAATATGTTTACAGGGAAGGCCAGATCTACAAAAACTTACTCGGATTCATATGTCTTCTTTTAGTAGACATTCGCCAGTTCTTCATGACTTCATCCATTGTTTAAGACAGTGGTTCATTCAGAATTTTCAGTTAAGAATAGAGTTCGCCCATCAGACATTCCTTCGAGTGCTTCATTCATTCATCACCCTTATGCATGCGCATGTTCTTCGTGCTTTTGTTAGTCGATCTGATCATTATATTTACGCGTGCACCATCGCTTCAGATATATTAGGGTTTATTTACACAGATATCTCCAAAGGAGATTCGTTTTATTATCAACCCTTTCACACACCCTACCTTCTTCATAATTCTCATTCCTTTATATAGTTTTTGCCCTTATTAAAAACCATGGGTCAAAAATAATGGTGTTCCTGGATGGTATTACCCTTATGTACCTCTATGATTTCTTTTAATTTATTTATCAATTTCAAGAAATTGATAAATAAATATATTTATAAAGTTTTAACCCTTCGGACTTTATAAAACATCCAATGCTTTCAACCAAATTAACCTTTAACCCCTAGGGCCCACAATTACAGTCAGGAGACCAATCAAATTCTACTGCATATGTCATCATTACGTCACTACGGGGGCTCTTGTGGTACGAATGAAACCTTTTGGCTGGTGCCCCTGCACTTAATCTCCACCATTGATCTAAGGTCAGCGCTTGATCTCCTGGTCAGCTGCGGAGCCACTTGTCTCGATATATGGTGTGCTAGTTGTGCCCCCGCACTCAATCTTCGCCATTCATCTCAATATCCGGTGCGCTGGTTGTGCCCCTCTGTACCAAAATAAACTTCGTGCAAGTCTAGTGCCCGATCACTGTTGGATTGCGAGCCTCCAAGATCGACGGATATCGCTTGGGCAACTTCCACGAGCAATAACGTATGTTGGCGCGTCATATTTGCGTTATTCGTCACGCATCTTCATTATCATCTGCGCTTCTTCATCAAGCGATCACCGTCCAATGGCTTCTTTTTAGATCGATGGCGTAAAAACAATTTCGCTGGCCGTCCTGGGTCGATTGTTAACATGCGATGGACTATCGTTATCGTGTGATTGGCGGTTTTGTAGGGACGCGTGGAAACACCTCTATGGAATTTCTGCCAATCCACGAAATACCATGTATCGATGAAAGGTGGTGCGAAAGAACCCACGGTTTCGCTCCAACCCGTCGTCACTGTTCCTGTTGGTCACGGTTCCGTTCTCCACTCCAGGTTCCGTTTGCATGTATATATATGAATTCTTCCCTTTATGTGTAATTAGCCAAGGTTCTGCTTATTTATTAACTGCACCATATCTAAAGCAAAACTTTGATTTAAGTATTCTTCCTCCGGTTATATATATATATAATGTGTCCTGTATATACAGAGCGCGTCCGTGGCTCACTGTACTATCAACCCGATATCATATACAAAAGCATGAATCTATCCCTACTTACCACTGCATCTTTAGACCTTCCATACTCTCAGTCACCGAGGTTCATATCATATATTCAACGATTGTATATATGACTCCACTGTCGATCATATTAACATTGGTTCTTCGAACAACTTACAGAACCAGAGCATCATTAATCCCATCCATTATGCAGATTCACTTTACTGAGCCGTGACTGAAGTACACATAGTAGATATATAAATTAACATAGGTACAGAGTACATAACTATAGAGTCAAACATTCTCGCACATGCACAGGGATAGAGCATCACCAGAACTCAATCATACACAAGATTTCTAACCTCTTTGTCCCTGTTTCCTTGACTGATATTGCAGCTCTGTTTCCTTTGCCATATCCTTCGCCATCAATGACAATATTTCCAACAACACAATGTAGAGAAAAGAGCATACATAGACAATAGGGTATAGATCCTAAATTTAAAAAACAAAAACCATAAATCAAATAAACAAAGAGGGATTAAAAACCACAAAAAAAATGCTTTATACCTCTAGATCTAAAATGACAAAGAACCTAAAACATTGCATTGAAACAAAAAGGGTTCCTCATGAAGAATAAAGGTCTTAACACAAGATCATTAATCCCATCCATTATGCAGATTCACTTCACTGTGCCGTGACTAAAGTACATACAGTAGTTATGTAAATTAACACAGGGATGGAGTACATAACTGTAGAGTCAAACATTCTCGTGCATGCACAGGGACAGAGTATCACCAGAACTCAATCATACACAGGATTATTTCACTAAGGCGCCCTCGTTTCAGATCGATACTCTGTAAGTCATTTGCCATATCATTCACCATCAATGACAATATTTCCAACAACAACAATGTAGAGAAAAGAGCATACATAGACAATAGGGTATAGATCTAGAAAAAAAAAAAAAAAAAAAAAATACAGAGGGATTAAAAACTGCAAAAAAAATGCTTTATACCTCCAGATCTAAAATCACAGCAACCGTAAACATTTTCGCATGAAACAAAAGGGGTTCCTCATTGCAATAAAGGCTCCGAACACAACAAAGCAGTTCTCCTGACCCGAAAGTGGTCATAAACAGTAGATCTAGAAAACGACAGTCGCATGTAGTTAAACCGGCTTCGGATTTGGATCGACAACGGATGCGGCCCTGAAAATAGCTCTGATACCATGTAAGAATTTACAGGGAAAGTTCCTTAGTTCAAACACCAAAGGTCACCGCTCACAAACATATCATAGATTAGTACACCAGTATTTGACATTGTTAAAACCCTCAAAGAGGGAAATAGTCCACAGCCTGAGCCAATGCGGCCACTTCAGGAAATTTATTAATATAAAGAATGAAAATTTACATAAGCTTCTCTCATAAACGGTTACTGGACAAATGACCCTCCATGCTCTTTAAATATAGATCATGGACCAATCGGGTGTTAAGCCACAAATCAAGTGTCATTAATACTGAGGAGAGAGTGAACCATCGGATCACTACATATCGTGACTGTCAGATTATAAGTTACAAATGTACATAGTAAAGAAACACACTTTACCTAACTCTACACTAGACCAAGTTATACTTAACTATTTTCTATGTGTCGGAATATCCTAACATTTCACACATCATAGAGATGTGTAATATTTCCTCAAGAAATAACATGAATAAAAAATCATTCTCAAATAACAAAACCAATTTCCTCTTATGCAAAGGTTTTATGTGAACTACTTCTCACAAAATTTATTTATATATTTTTTCATGACTCAATCTCCTCATGCATGTAAAATCACATACTCAATTCTAGTAGATCAAATATACTAGATAATTATTCATGTGCACCTAAGCACATACTCTTTTAAAGAGTTGATCAGATATTCAGTATTTTAGCTCAAAAATGAAATTTCTCAAAATCGAATGAAGCCAGAATGACACCGACCGACCCGTCGCAAGGAATCCAACACAACTTGTTTCGTTGAAAACTGAGTTCAGATGAAGGAGTTATTGTCTGTTGATCATCGTTTAGAACAGGGAAATTTTTATTAAAAAATTGTAGAACAGGTATAAGCTGATGACATGGCAGCCCAGTCAGCATTCAAGGAATCTTCTTCAGTTTTATTCCAATGGGACTGTGACAAGTGTCACTACGGGATTCACTAGCTTGGTATGTGAAGGTAAAATTTTTCCAATGACCTCCAAGGGTTGAATATGGGTTTATGGATTTTTGTGCTGGAAATTATTATTTATTTTAATTAATTAAGGTTATATATATATCATTTTATATGGTTTTAATCATATTTTATATTATATATTAATATATGTATATTATTTATATTAATTATTTAATTAAACCTTAATTAATTTTAAATTAACATATTATAACCACATATTAAACAAATCCAACAAAATTAAACATTATTGTTACAATTACAAACCTACATTATGGAGCGTTGGCATATTTCACATGGTGGATATATTATTAGAGATTGGCATATGTATTATGTGGGCGTTACAAAGGTTAACATTATGGTTCCATTGGCAACATTACAATGGTGGCATTAACGTATGGTTCAGATGGCAGATAAACAAAGTCGGCAACACATATATTAAATTTAACCAAGGTTGAAGTTCCAAAGGTCCATTCAATAAAATGTATTGACCGAGGAGGGGTGGAGGTCGGGGTTGACCCTGTGACCTCCCCCATACAAGCGCCGAGGGCTACTGCCAGACCATCACCGTGTTCCTTGATATTTATGGGATGCCGCTTATATGTAAGTTTTTATCACGCCAGAGTTTGGGGTGAAGGGGGCCAACCCCCTCCCATATATTCAAATGCTCAGAACGTGGGGCTAGCGCTATTTCAACGAAAATTTTAATTGCGATAAACCATGTTTTAATGCCATAATCTGAGATTAACCCATGCTAATTCATGGTTAGCCCTAAACATGTTTTGCGCTTAATCCACCACTAATCATACCTTAAACACGCACTTATCCTAAACTAATGCGGAGTTAAACTGGCGGAGGACTTGGCAGAAGCTCCACTTTTAGTGGAGTTATCTGGCGAGCTTCCAGTTTTAGTGAAGAAATAGTAGGAAAATTTGATTTTTCCATAACTCAGGAAATTTTCAACCAAATGGAGTTCAGGAAGAGTCATTATTAGTATTTTTTGATGTTTTGGAGCCATTGGAACATGTTTCAGAGGAAGAAGAGGTCATCTACAAAGGATTTCTTTGCCTTGAAGATTTTTGAAGCCTAGGGCCACCAGGAGGGAAGGTCATGCCCAAAGCATCTAGTAACCAAATTGAGTAAACAAATAGTAATTTCTAATAGATTCCGACATTTTAAACTCATTGGAATAGGTTCCAAGATCATTTGATGCATGTAAACAATATTTTCATCACAATTGAACTAATACAAAGGCCCTAGCTATGGAGCTGGACTAAGGATATGTAGCCTAGGAGGGGTGAAATCCTTCATAAAACCACTGTTTTAATGTATTATTTTGTGATGGTTTGCTGTTATTTATGTTTTTGTTCATGCTTTATGCTTTAAAAAACACTCATAAAATTCAGTTTTAATTACCTCTTTGACACACATAAGCAACAAGAGAACCTGCACATTAAGCATAAGATTAGTTAATAAGTTTTATATCTAAAATTGAAATTAACACAACCAAAATAACATTCAAAATCAAATCAAGTTGGTATTAGAGCCTAGTTGAAAGGAAAGGTTATTTTCTTGATAGTTGCTTGAATTTTTGTGCAAGTTAATGGTTGCAATTTTGTGATGTTGACAAGGTTAAAGTTGCAAAAAGGTGAAGGAAAGTTGTTGTTTGTAAGTCCTGAGATTAGGAATAGAAGAAGGAGAGTTGAAAGAGGATCATCCTCACCCAAAATTACACTCATAGCTACACTTGAAGAAACTCAATTTTTGTCTCAAGAAGCTGAGATTGAAGAGGTGAAATTTGTACAAGAAGCTGAGTTGATTGAAGAGGTACAAGCATCAAAAGTTGATATTGAATCCATAGCCATCATTTCAGGTGTTGGAGAGACTCAAGGATAGTCAGAAGAGGAAGATTTCAAGAGAGACTTCAAAGACATAAAGATGATGGTTCAAGTTATGTTTGATGTATTCACTGAAGAAAGAGTAGGAGAAGGTTGTAAGCCTCCATATGGAGATTGAACTTCAGATGGTAAGAAGGATGAAGAGAAGAGTTAAAAGGGCAGTGGAGGAAAGCCACCTCCATCTCCACCGTCTTCATCATCCTCATCATCCCCATCTGCATCATCTTCCGCTTCCACGACAAAAACCACTCACACTGATTCAAAAGCCACAAAAGGGAAAACTCCATTACTCAAATTGGACATTAAGTTTGAACTACCTATGTACAATGGTGAGGTAAATGCAAAGAGGCTTGAAAATTGGATACGTCAATTGGAGGTGTATTGCAGAATTCGAAACCTTCATGAAGATGACATAAAGATCTAGTTGGCTTCTTTAAGGCTAGAAAGATCGACACTAGTTTGGTGGGAAGCAAAGACTCAAGAGGAAATGAAAATTCAAGGTAGGATATCCATTTCTTGGGTTGATTTTATTTCTTCCATTAAAAGACAGTTTTATCCATTAGCCTATATGAAAAAATATATAATGAGTTGGAAAAATTAAGAAACTCAAGGGTCAAACAGTTCAAGAGTATATCCAAGAGTTTAGAAAGAGAGATTTGTTGTTAGGATTAAACTTGAATTCCCAAGATACACTCTTGAAACACATTGGGGGTTTACATTCCTATTTGAAGCATACTATTCTTATGTTTAACCCAATAAATTTAGATGAAGTTTGTGTTGAAGCCACACGCTTAGAAGCAAGGGGAAAACAAAACATAGAGGACCTTAGTGAAAGTGAGGGTAAAGGAAAAGGAAAGTTTTATGGAAGAGGAAAAATAAATAGCTCTGTAAAAAGAGAGAAGGAAAAAAACACATGCAAAAACTGTTCAAATATTGGCCATGATGAAGACCACTATTGGAAACTTCATATAGAATTGAAACCAAATAGACTGAAAGCAAGAGAAGGGGAAAACTGTTGCTATAGCTGAACATGACGTAGGGCCAGATTCAGGAGATGAGACAAATATTACAGCCATGGGATTGAAAGGTAAACATGTTGCAAGTACTAGTTCTTCAAATTGTTCAAATGATACACATGATGAAGATACAAGAATAGAAATTTTCCATATTAGAGTTGTCTCAAAACATACCAAGATTGATACACTTTTTGATAGTGGGTCACAAGCTAACTTGATTTCTGAATATTTTGTTAAGCAACTAGGCCTTGAAACTATTAGACATCCAAGACCATATCCTTTGGTTTGGATATGCAATAATTCAAACTTGCAGGTTACAAGGAAGTGCTTACTAAGATTCACCATTAACTAAAACATTTTTGATGAAGTTGAGGTTGATGTGGTGCTGCTTGATATATCAGGTATTGTATTGGGAAGTCCTTATATGTATGCTAGGAAAGTTGTATTTCATCACCATGAGAATAAGTACCACTTGTTTAAGGATGGTATTGAGTACATAATTAGAGCGCATAAGAAGAAGACATGTTTGTCTCTTATGCATGCAAGTCAAATGAAGAGGATAGTGAATGCAAGTCAGCACTTGAAATTCTTGATGATTAAACAAAGTGATGTATTGAATCACAATTTTCGAAAAGATGCTTATGCCTATAATGAGTTGTTTCAGGATGTTAATAGGTTGCCTTTGAAATAAGGTGAAAAACATTTGCAACAGTCAATAGTAGTGTTGAGCAGTGTTGGAAACAAGATGATGGTGCAAGAGAGTGAAAAGGTCAAATAGAAAGTGACAAAGAAACTTGGAAAACAAGGCATGGGTTCCAAAAATTCTTATTGCTGGTTTCCAAAAGGTACATGGCAATGGTGAAGATACTTGGTCAAGGGTTGACGTAAGTACAAATTGAGATTAACTAAAAATCGCCATGGTGACAGTGTGCAAGGTGAGAAAGTTTCTAAGTTTTCTTTGATTTTTGACCAAGGTAGGAACAAGATGGTTTTTGCAAAAATAGATTGTTGTTCTACAAATATAGAAATATTGCAGCATGATGGTGCCAATGACAGTAAGAGAAGGTCGCAAGAATCAAGGAAAAAGTTGACTTTTTGTGAAAATATTCAAATGATGAAATTGGGAAAATTTCTATGGATAGAGATTGGAAGGGTGAGGGAACAATACCCTCATCCATATGATTAGTAATCATAGACCTTTTGGGGTCCAAAAGGCTTCTAGTGGGGAGGAATGATTAGAGGTTCAGTATTTTACCTCAAAAATGAAAGTGCTCAGAATAAAATGAAACTAGAATTATAGCGATATACCTATCACAAGGAATCCAATGCAACTTGTTTCGTTGAAAACCGAGTTCGGATGAAGGAGTTATGGTCTGTGATCACCGTTCAGAACAAACAATTTTTTCTTAAAAAATTACAGAACAGGTACATGCTAATGACATGGAAATCCAGTAAGTATTCAGGAAATATTCTTCAGTTTTAGTCCAATGGGACTGTGACAAGTGTCATCACAGGATTCGATAGCTTGGTTTGTGAAGGTAAAATTTGTCCAATGATATCCACGGGTTGAATTTGGGTTTTATGGATTTTTGTGCTGGAAATTATTATTTATTTTTAATTAATTAATGTTATATATATATATATATATATATTATTTTATATGGTTTTAATCATATATTATATTATATATTAATATATATTAATTATTTAGTTAAACCTTAATTAATTTTAAATTAACATATTATAGCCACATTTTAAACAAATCCAAATTCGAAATCACAATTAAACATTGGCATTACAATTACAAACCTACAATTAGGAGCGTTGGCATATTTCACATGGTGGATATATATATA